>LOJH01067288.1:0-10240 GCA_001685095.1 Ellobius talpinus | reverse complement strand
CTGGGGACAAATTCTTGGCCTTTCACCTAGTACTCGGAAATCAGATAACAGTTACTTCTAGGGAGGGGACTGCCCAGGGACTTTCGTTCCTCTTATCCCTCCTACCCTCCCCTAACCGGAGGCCAGATGTCTGACCGTAGATATCCTGACCTGGGACAAGCCCTGACTTGTTTGTTCCTTAAGCCTTGCAAAATGGCATTACTGCTGCTAGCTTTAAGAGGGGAGGTCTTTCAATGTGAGGAGAGACAATTGTCAGGCCAGTACACTGAGCTACACTTAAGCCCTTATACTTAAGCCCCACCCGTCACCCCGTGCCTAGTTCTCCACACATTTGTACTTTTTTTAAATTATTAACTAATTAATTAATTATTTTCTCAGCCAAATCAGTCTTCTCTCTCTCCCTTCTCTCCTCCCAGTCTGTTCCCATAACCTCCCTTCCCCTCCCTCATCTACTCCTCTTTTCAGAAAAGTGCAGGCAGGCCTTCCTTGTATATCAGTCAGGCATGGCATATCAAGTTGCAATAAGACTAAGCACCTTCTCGCCTGTTAAGACTGGATGAGGCAACCCAGTAGGAAGGAAGGGTCCCAAAAGCAGGTAGCAGAATCAGAGACAGCCCTTGCTCCTACTGTTAGGAGTCCCACAAGAAGACCAAGCTACACAACTGTAGCATACATGTAGACAGCCTAGGTTGGTCCCACGTAGACTCTCTAGTCAGCAGTTAAGTCTCTATGAGCCCTTAAGAGCCCAGGTTAGTTGATTCTGTGGGTTTTCTTATGGTGTCATTGACCCCTCTGGCTCCCATAATACTTCTCTTTCACAGGATTCCTGGAGGTGCACCTAAGATTTGGTTGTGGGTCTCTACATCTGTTTCCATCCATAGCTAGGTGAAGCCTCTCTAATGACAATTGAGGCCTGTATTTTTCAAAGCTTCATTTGAGATCTTGGATTTGGCCTTCCAGGCCCTGGCAGGAAATAGCAAAGAGATAGTGTTTATACTAACAGGGCTCTAAAGTAGGTTCTACGCTCAGTGAGACCACAAACCTGTTTTGTCTTTGAAGGATCATCCTAAATGAGGGAGACTTAACTAGGACTTTGAAGAGCCTTAGTCTTTAAAAGTCCTATGTATTAACGATCTTGGAAACAGGTAGTGAGTGACTCGTGACTTTGTCCCCTACTTGATTCCAGAGAGTCAGTTCGCATACTGCTCAACTCTGCCTATGTAAAGAAAATCCTACATGCTGTTCATAACCTCTTCTTCTCTCCTTTACTAAACTAGGAATGTGCCTATTAGCTCCTAAACTCATGACTGCAGCTACCAAGTAGCCAACTAATTCAAGGTTCTTGGTTATAAAAAGTAATAGGTTTTTTGCCCTCCTCCCGCCCCATAATAAGTTTCTTTGCTGATGCAGTAAGCCAGATCAAGTTGAATTGAAAAAGTATAACAAGTTTATTTGAGCAAAGCAACTTTGGGGCAAGTTCTCCAGTCCCAGAGATCAAGGCTGAAGAAGCCCAAAAATGAAAGCTGGGAGACTTTATAGGTTGTAAGGCGAGGCATGATGACATGTTGGCCACAAGCTGGGTTTGTGCCCAACTATGATCAAAAGCTGAGCACTTTCGGTGGGGACTTGGGTAGCTAGCAACTTCAGGGGAGGAAATTGCAGTAGCCACCAAGAATGCAGACTGGATTTTTTGGCACCTTTCCTTTGTTCGAAGGTTCTCTAGATTTGGAGACAAGGTGGGGTGAGGAATAAGGCTTCCCAAATTAAATCATGACGGAAAGAGCTGGAGGTGCCTACCAAACAAAAACCAAAGGCTTTTATTTGGTTTTTAGCTTATCTTTTGGTTTTCAGGGTTTTGTTTTATTTTGAGACAGGGTTTCTCTGTGTAATGGCCCTAGCTGTCCTGGAACTTGCTTTGTAGACCAGGCTGGCCTTGAACTCACAGAGGTCCACCACACCTGGCTAGTTTATCATTTTTAAACAACTCAAAACTAAAATAGTGCATGCTTTACTTTTAAATGCAAAAGGTATAAGAAATAATTCATCCCACTTAGCAGACTGTGATGGTAATCAGGCTTCAGTCATCGTAAGTCATTTCATTTCCTCTTGCTTTGATTTGATGCCAGTTTCAATATAGCATGGTTTCCTAAGTACTTTTATAAGATGAAGAAAACACATACATCCTACATCATACTCATATATTTATTTTTAAAAAATAATATATTGCTATCCTGGATTATACTACACATTATTCAGTTAATTGGGACTGTCTACTCAAGTCCAGTGTCCAGTGGAGATACCACCTTTGAGCATACCTGTTGATATACATGGTTAGCCAGGCTTCTTCCATCATCATTTTACCTATTCTACCTGTGACAGGTTTCACTATGCAAAGAGAAAACTTAAGAATATGACTCAATGCTTTGGTTAGGTTCATTATTACCCTCATCTGGGTGGTCAGCAGTTGTTTACATACCAATTCGTCAGACTATATCTTACTTTTTTCCTCCTGTAAAGTGTTTTCTCTTTTTGTTGTTTTTGTAAAACTATATAGCAAGTAAATATCTTAGTCACTGTTTTATTGCTGTGAAGAGACATAATGATCAAGGCAATTCTTACAAAGGAAAGATTTTTATTGGGGCTTGCTTACAGTTTTCAGGGCTTAGTCCATTGTCATCATGGCAGGGAACATGGCATCAGGGAAAATAGCAGCAGGCAGATTTGGTGCTGGATAAGTAGCTAAGGGCTAGACATCCTGGTCCCCTGTCCGTAGACTGAGACAGAGAGACTGGGCCATACCTCCTAATCCTTCTAAATTGTGCCAATCCCTGATGAGTAAGCATTCAAATATATGATCCTATGAGAGCCATTCTTATTCAAACCACCACACAATGCTATAGTCACTTACAGATTCTGAGACACAAAGGGAGTTGGTTAAAATATAATCCCAGATTATAGATAGGAAAGGATAGAGACAAGAACACCATAGCTAAGGCCAGCTTCAGATCATATTTGAGTTGTTATTAGCTGGATTAAGGGGACCCTGCTTTTAGAGGTCACAATTTTGTGAGTCGATAGACCTGTTATAACTTTAGAGGACCAATTTGCCGAAGGATCCCTAGGCTGCAGGACTGGAGGTTGAAGATCAGGAAAGTTCCAAATTAACAACTAAACTAAAACCTGAGCAATGGAAAAATAGAGGCAAATTTCTAGCTAGCAGTGGAAACAGATGAGTAGAGGCCCAGAATTTTGTTTTGGTAAAGTATTTTTTTATTTTATTTTTTATGTGTGTAAGTATTTTGTGTTCACGTGGAACTGGTATTATAGACTGTGGTGAGCCTCCATGTAGATGCTGAGAAGTTAACCTGGGTCCTTTAGAAGACTGGCCAATGCTCTTAACTGTTGAGCCATCTTTCCAGCTCCAGTGGTGGTAAGATGAGTGGTGGTTTCCATTTCTAATAATCTGTAAGACAAGCTCTCTGCAGGAAACTTCTAATAGCTAGGATGCTCCTCTGAGTCTCTTTAGGAAGCATTCAGTAGTCATGCCAAAAAGAAAAAAAATGGGGGGAAGGTCTGTGAATCTTGGTTAATGAATAAGGTGAATTCTTTTATACCCTGAGTGAGAACAGTTGATTTTCTTTTTACCCCTCACGTTTTATAGTTCCAGCACATGACACATCATACATAGCTAATAAACTGCCTGTCTCCACTGTTTCCCCGAACCAGTATAATACCATTTTCTCCTTCAGTTCACACAAAAAACATAATATGTCAGTATTCTAGCTTCAGCCTTGTGATCATCACACCCAGAGATGAACTTCGTTGTCACTTTGACCTTGGCCTTTTTTGCACATCTCTCCAACATGAGTAGGCATCTCCTAGTAGCAGTGTGAGGCTCAGTGGAGGTTGTAGAGAATGTCTACCCTAAAGGTAGATTGAAATTTGAAATGGAAAGGTGAGTCTGTAGATGCAAAGCACCATAATAAATGGCCTAGTATATCATAGTTACGACTAAATTAAAATACCCAGGCATCCCAATTAAAAGGAAGTTACACATTCAGTCATAGAAATATTCAATTTTCATCAGGAAAAAATATTTTTTGATGTGAGATTTGTACAGTTTGTTCCAGAAATAGTCCTCTCTTGAATACATACTTATGGCACAAATAGAAATATAGAAAATGAGATGAAATACTATGTTATGAGGCAGAGAACCTGGGTTCTACCACAGTTTGTAGTTATATTTGCTCAGATGACCAACATAGATATATAAATAAAATAGAAGAAAGCCATAGAGCCTCTTTTCTAAATACCTTAAGCTGCCCCTCAGTGTTGGCAGTCGCTAGCTTCTGCCCTTGCTGATGCCCAGAGGCTTGAGGATGATAGCAGGTTTTGGTGTATGTATTAGTATCTTTCAAATCCCTGGAAACAGGGAGATGCGACTTAAGCCATTCAGAGAGTTGATCAAAACTGATATTTTCTTGGAAATATATAGAACCCCTGGATGTTTGATTGACAAGCTTTTATTGGATCATGGACCAGTGTCAGTGCATATTGACTTACAAGACCCCTCTACTTTTTAAATTTTTATTTCATTAAATATTTTATAAATGTATATAGTATATCTTGATCCTATACATCCCTCACTTCCCCACTCTAACTTTTCCAAGGACCCCAATCATATCTCCTTCCCAGCTTCATGCCCTCTTTTTATATTTATTTGGGTTTTTTTAAATTTACTTATTTAACCCCCTGAGTCCAATAGTACCGCCTACATATGCATGAACATGAGATCCTCCACTGTGGCATAGGGAATCTAGGAGTAGACATATATACCTTGGGGGAAAAAGACTTCCCTAGTAGCCATCAGCTGCTAATAGCTTCTCAGCTAGGGATGAGGCCTTAGGATACCCCTCCCTGCTCCATGCTGGGATTTGTAAGTGGGTTGATTTTGTGCAGATCTTATGTAGGTAACCACCACAGCTATGAGTTCCTGTGTACAGCAGCCATTTCACATCCAAAGATCAGCATTTTACACCACTCCTCCCCTCCTCTGGCTTTCACTTTCTTTCCATACTGTCTTTGGAGATGTTTCCTGAGCTCTGGGAGAGAGGTGGTACAACTGTCCCATCTAGGCCAAGATCTCACAGTTGCTTGGTCTCAGCACTTAGATGCGCCTCCTCAAATAAAATAGTCTTAGGAAATCAATAATAAAATTTTTATGTTAGTAAATTTCTGTCTACTCCCATAGATGGTTTGGGAGGAAATATTATAGTTATAAATGAGCATTTCTGGCTCTTAATAATTACTGACCAAAGGAAAAATGTAAGCATATGTATATTTCAAGAACACAAGAATGCAGCAAACTCTTACAGCAATGACAAACAAGAAGTTTTGAGGAAAATATGATGAGACGGAAAGAGTTTGATTGTGACAGCTAAAATTCATTGTCTTGAGGTTGGAGATACAACTCCATAGAAGAGCACCTGCTTAGCATGTAAAAAGTCCTGGGCTGGGATTCCTTAGCTCCACATTTTTTTAAAAAAAATTGTTCTTAGGCTAAGGAAAGCTGGAATGTGTTTGTATGACAGTGGCTGATCCACAGACGTTTGCTCACAGTGCTCTGTCAGAGGACCTTTCAGAGGAGCCTGAACGGGCTTGGCCAAACAGCTGAGCAGCCCAGCTGAGAAGATACAGCCCTCTTCTTTTTGGGTTGCTCTTTTTACTTTCAGCTCTGGTCAAGTCTGTCATGCCTTTGAGTTTTGGTAACTTGAGCTTTTGAAGTTGACTTGTGATCCCATCATTTTAGCTTCCCCACTTGAAAGCCTCCGGGAAAATATGGTGCTTTATAGTTGCAGAAGTCTTCTGCCCAGGCCACAGGGATGAGAGTCAGCTGTATAAAAATCTAGGACATAGAGTGCTGAGGCTTAGCGAGCAGGAAGCAGGAAGCAGTCAGACTTTATTAAGAAAACTGAAGTTCAGAGTAATAAGAGTTTCAGCCTTGGCATAAGCCCAGCTGGTAACATACAGCAGAGCCCAGCCAAGCTGAGCAAAGCTAAGAGAGAACACAGCTTCTAAATCACTGTGCTTAGGGTGAGGAGAGACAGGTTTAGGCCAGACAGCTTCTCCCTACTTCCGTTGTTCTCATTTCCTACACAAGGTTGTTTTACACTTTAGTCATCTGTTTCTAATTCCATATGCTTTGTTGGTGCTGTAGAGAAAATAAAACTTCTTCTTCGGGACAGCTATGGCTGCTAGCTGAGGGTTATTGAGAAAAACACAGAAAGTAGTAGAATCCCAGAGTTCTTTATTATCACATAATAGACATGTTTAATTCCTTATCTTCTTCCTTCAGGTCTGTCTTCCCTCAGTTTTGTGTTCTGTGTCTTCTTTTTAATTAATGTTATGTTAAACATATTTAGGCATCTTTTTCTATGCCATATTTTAGAGGCTTAAGTTAGGGTCACAAAAATACAAGACTGTCAAAGAAGTAGAATATTTTTAAGAACCTTGGCTTAATATTGCAGACCAAATATTCTTATTTTTAAAATATATCTTTCATATTTAACCAAGAATCTTTCTATTAAGACCAGCCAAGAAAAAGTATCTAAGTGGCGTTTTGCCTGCTACCATCATGTTTTTATATGGGAAACACAGATCCAGGGATCTAAGAGGCTAGCATTATATAGCATACAGATGCAACGTTCCTAACTAGAATTATTGTAAACCAGAGGGAATTAGGTTGTTTGTTCTTTACAAGTTTTCTACTATTCTTATATGTATGCTATTATCCAGAAACAGACTTTATCTGGAGTTGTGACTTGAAGCTCAAAAGTATTCCTTAAGGAAGAGAATGCATGTAATCTATCCAAAGCCTGTACCTAATGCTTTAGGAACTGCATTCAATGTAGATTAACCTCTAAGGACATTAAAAACAAAGAACTATACAGGTGATGGTGGCACACACCTTTAATCTCAGCACTCCAAGGCAGAGGCGGGCAGATCTCTGAATTTGAGACCAACCTGGTCTACAAAGTGAGTTCTAAGACAGCTAGGACTACTACAAAGAGAAACCCTGTCTCAAAAAAAAGAAAGAAAGAAAGTAAGAAAGAAAGAAAAAGAAAAGGAACTGTGAAATACTGGATTATATATCATAGCTATTCACCTAACACCTACAATGGGTGAAGTACAATTTTAGGAAATATAGGTAACAATATTGTCCTTAGTAAGTTATCTTCCTCAAAATATAAAAAAATAAGCAAGAGGCTGAAGAAAAGTTCAGTATAGTGTTTGCCAGTATGTGTGAAGCCCTGGCTTAAATCCACAAAAGAAGAAAGATGAGAAAAGAAATAAGCACATACTAATAACTTTTTCTAGAAAAAAAGGATAAAGGAGAATGGGAAATAACTATTGCCAGAGGTTTGTTCTATATAAAATGGTCATGGGAACTTTTGCTAGAAGGTATTATTTGGGCAGATATATTGATACTTGTGCAATAAGACTTTTCCTGGGGAGATGCAGCACACAGGTCTACTCACTCCAGCCCACAACAGTCCGAAGTATAGATACCCCTAAAAATCCAACTTGGTTGACCAATAAGTTTTATTGGGGTTATTTATAGTAGTATGGGTGACAGCAGCATCACCAAATCCCACCCCAACATGGGTTACAGCTCAAACCTAAAGCACACTTCACAGCCTACAGACAGCCCAACAGACTGGGGCAGCTGGTCTGGTCTCAGAATCTTCTTTGCAGTTTGGCTTGTCTGAGCATCTTCTTTATGACTTGCCTCCTCTGGGAGGGAGGAGCCTACTGAATCTGGTCTGTTTCAGAGACTTCCTGAAACTATTTTTAGTTGTTTATCTCCCTGCTTAAAAAGCTTCCTTGTAGGGGAATTAATTCCATCTCTGAGGGAATTGTTATGCAACAATACTTAGGAAAAATAAATTCAGCAACTTTCATGAAATGTGTTAACATTTTTTTGTTAATTTCAAACTGATTTACTTGGTACATTATTTCATTTTCAATCTGTGCCTGTCTTTTCCTGTAAGGTTTCATGCAGACAACAAAGACTTTGGACATTGTTTTTACTTCAGTCAGCTAACCTGAATCTTTTAATTAAAGAATTAAGACATTTAAGATTATTGTTGAGAGGTATTTCCAGGCTCTTATAATTTAGTTGGTTCGAATAATGTCTGTACTTTTCTTCCTTTTTCATTTTAGAAGTTTTCTCCTTAACTGAGCAGACCAATTTCTATTTTCTTTTTCTGCTTCTCATATGTCCATCTATTCCTACTGATAGTCTCTGATTCCTACTGATGCTATTGGATTTTCAGTATAAAAATCTTTTAACATAATTCTGTCTTAATAGAAAATTTGCAGCAGAAATACAAAGAATTTTCCTATATCATTAACCAAGATTCTCCCCAAATTACTGTTGCATCAACCTCTCAATATATAATGCATTTTTTTCTTGATATCTCCATTTCATTACTGTGTATCAGAACTTTAATTATGTGATTCAGGCTGTAGCTACCCGATTTCTTTACCACAGAGTTGTTTTTCCCTTGTAATTGTCTTATGAAAAAATTCTTAGGGCTAGATAGATGGCTAAGAGGTTAAGAGCACTGGCTGCTCTTTCAAGGTTCTAAGTTCAAGTCCCAGCAACCACATGATGGCTCACAACCATCTGTAATGAGATCTGGTGCCCTCTTCTGGTGTGTAGCCATAGATGTCAGGCAGAACACTATATACATACTAAATAAATAAATGTTTTTAAAAAGAGAGAAAACTTTTAGAGATTATAAATGTCCTGCTTTTCTTTTTCATTACTTTTTCTTAATTTTAGTTATTATATAGAATAATAGATTCCATTATGACATTTTCATGTGTATATATTTTTGTATTCTAAATCTAGATTTAAATCTGAATGCCACATATGAGAGAGAATATGCAGTATTTGTCTTTCCACAAATATCTTCTTTTTCATCAAATTTTCAAGTTTTAGCATCTATGGGTACATCTTGCTTAAATCAATTATTTCTTAATTATTTCCCAATTTTTAATTTTCTCATTTTATTTGTACTCATTAACTGAGTGATCCCCACAAGAAAGTTATTGACAACCATGCTAATTAAGCCAGTTAAAATTTTTAGTTCTTTTATCAATGGCCAGACCAAGAGTGGGCTCATACTTCTGAAAAGTCTTAGTACTCAAGCTCAGAGATATGGCATTTTTAAAGACAAATCTCCAATTACATCAGTGGTACAGTAGGGGCTAGGGGAGGGAATTGGTGTGTATAGCGGGGGAACTAGTAACATCTTTTATTGTAAAGCTCAGTGGTATTTTCCAGATACTACCTAAAACATTTGGGCCATGGTCAAGGTCATAGACAATCCCTAGAAGGGTTGCTAAGGCAAATGTGGCTGTTAAGGGTGGAAGGCTGATAAGTGACCATGCAGGCATGAAATAAAGTTAGGCTAGGATGGCATTACCATAGTTCATTAAGCTGAATTATGCAATAAGAGCTTTCCCTTTCCCCTATTCAGTTAGTTATTTAGTTACATCAGTGTGAACTCATGGATTCTTACTTACTTAACTAGTCATAATTTTTTACTGTCAACTGTTTAGATGTTCAGGGTGTCAGCCATTTAGTAAGTGAAAGCCTCTTGTGATGTACTCATGTATTCTTTCTGATCTAGATGTCCAGGCCACCTTGTATCTTCCACACCCACCAAATTGTTATGCAAAATTCTACCAGTCTTCTTGAAACTGGATCCTTTAGAGTCACGCTGGTTTTTGTTTTGTTTTGTTTTGTTTTTTTCAGTGTAGATCCTTGACAGCTTTTACTACATTTTCAAAAGTTAATATGATCAAGTTAATTAGCACATGAATTGCTGCTCCCAGGGCTTCCTCGATGAGGAAGATGTGTTGATGAGAGCAGTTCTAGCTGTTAGTTGGAGTGTGAGGTACATTGCCTCAACAGTCAGGAGCAGAAAGGTGAATGCTGGTGCTCACTGGCGCTCTCCCTTTTATTCAGAGAGAGATTTCTTTCTTCTGGCCTACATGACAGTACCAAAGACTAGAATCATGGCCAGCTCTTCCACTTTAACTTTGATGATGCTTGCTTTCCTCACTTGTTAGAGGAGGTACTGTCAGTGTTACAAGATTGTCATGAAGGCCAAGTGGAACCCCAAGTGTATAAGAACCTTAAGTATTGTTGATTAAGAAGTTAATTCTT
>LOJH01067286.1:0-10240 GCA_001685095.1 Ellobius talpinus | reverse complement strand
GCAATCATTCTGCCATCCTCTCCAGCTACAGCTGCCCGGGCATTTCTTTCGTTAACATATTGGACAAAGGCAAAGCCCTTATGCACAGAGCAACTAACAATTTTGCCATACTTTGAAAAGATTGCCTCCACATCAGACTTCTTGACCACAAGAGTATTGAGATTCCCAATGAATACACGGGAATTCATGGATCGAGGATCTGTCTTGTTGGTAACGTTGCTAGCCATCTCCTTTGTTGATGATAAGGTTTCTCACAAAGCTGAAACTGGAACAAAAAAGAAGCATTCAGGTTAAAAGATATTATTAATGGTGTTTCATCTGAACCACTGTGACTATCTAGTGTATCACTAAACTTAGAGGGATCTCACAATGTCAAATGTATTAATTATAATACTACTTGCAACACAATTCTGTTTTATCTTAATTCCAAGTTGAAGTCCTTAAGCACATAATTTCCTAAAACAGTTTTCAAACTTTTGCCTTCCTGATTATAAGAATCATACAATTAATTCTAATATAGTCTCACCTTTCTCACAACAGACCTACTTCAAATCTGTATCTTTCAAATAAGATATTTAATTTTTATCTTTAATGTATACTTATAGAAAGGCAAATATTTCCAACTAGTCAAATACTTGGATTTGATTTAGCATATAATACAAAGTCTTTTTTTATAGGGTATAATCACTATAAAACCACTTTTTACACATGGAATATTAATATTGGATGGTGATGATGATAAACTAGCCATTAATAAAACAAATAAGAAAAAGCAACTTCCTTCAGTTTTCTTCCCCAGACATTTACTCTAGCAAAGCTGGTGTGAATACTGTAATTCTAAATACTTCAGAATCCTGGAATTTTATGTTCTGAGTCACCACACAGCTGACTCTATTTTCAATCAAAAACCTAAAATGGTAATAGTCAATCTTACAAAATACCCACTGACATCTTTTTAAAAATTGTATTTTACAATCCTTAGTTTGTCTATTATCAATGTAAATCCTAATATCAGAATATTCAAATTCATATTTATACTCTCCTCTGATTTTGAAAATAACAGAAATATTTAAGCTGAGTCTATTTTTGTCCTTCTTATCCTCAAGGGAATCGTGAAGAACTAATTCTCAGTGTTTTTCTTTTATGTTTTAAGTAATACAAAACATAACAGATCGTCTACTGTTAAATGATTTTTTTAATTTTATTTATTATGTATACAATGTTCTGTCTGCATGTATGCCTGCCCGCCAGAAGAGGGCATCAGATCTCATAGATGGTTGTAAGCCACCATGTGGCTGCTGGGAATTGAACTCAGGTCCTCTGGAAGAGCGGTCAGTGCTCTTAACGTCTGAGCCATCTCTCCAGCCCCATTAAATGATTTTTTACTTAAGAGTTCAATAGTTTTAGAAGCAGACAAAAGCTTTCAGGCCACATTACAACTTGTGCACATTTGTGCTGCAAAGTTGCTTACATGTAGAAATCAATGGACAGCTATCAAAATCAGTTCTCTCTCCACCATATGATGAGCAATCAAACTGAAGTTGCCAGTCTTGGCAGAGAGCACCTTATTCACCATCTGGCTTTCCCCACACCTTACTTTTATTAGTAAATGACACAGGTCACATTTGTTAGATAAAGAATATAAATCAATACCCTATGATGCACAAAATACAAGTGTCTGAGTCAGTCATAACCAACACCAAAAAGCAGAATGGTATGTAGGGCCAATTTGAGTATAAAATATAAAAGGACAGTTAAATATTCTTAAAAAGTTAACTGTCCCTAGGCAATACATGTCTAGTAAAATACTTGGTATATATTGTATAAGGTTCTCTTATGCATCCCTCAATCCCTTCTTTTACAAGATCTGCATGCATCAAATTCATGATTCTTTCTCCCTGAGTAATAAGCTAAGTCTACAGGATTGCCACCACCTTTGCCAACTCCTCTCCTAGATACCCACTCAAGGACCTAGGTCATTTTACCTGTTCATCCTTGGCTATTAAAAAAAAACCAAATAGTCCAACTTATGGGCTGGCACACGCCTTTAATTCCAGCACTTGGGAGGCAGAGGAAAGCAATCTCTTGAGTTTGGGGTGGCCTTGGTTTACAGACCAAAAAGGGCTACACAGAAAAATCCCGTCAAGAGATTGGGGTAGGGGAGAACTATGATGGCAAGCAACTGAAGAGGATACCCAGAAACCTCTTTCCATGTCTTCAAATCATAACAAAAAAAATAAATACTCAGGGGCTGGAGAGATGGCTCAGTGGTTAAGAGCATCGCCTGCTCTTCCAAAGGTCCTGAGTTCAATTCCTGGCAACCACATGGTGGCTCACAACCATCTGTAATGAGGTTTGGTGCCTCTTCTGGCCTGCAGACATACACAGACTATTGTATACAAAATAAATAGATACTCAGAACTGAGGATATGTCTCATGTCTATTATTTAAGGGTGTGTTAGAAGACCTGAAAGTAGAGTTGCAGACAGGTGTGATCTGCCACAAAGGTGCTGGGAATGACCCAAATACTCTAGAAGAGCAAGCAAAAGTCCCCAGCTGGTACTACCTCCATTCCAAAGAAATAAAAGTTTCCCTAGGCATAAAGTCTGGTTGTTGGTGCAAGCCTTTAATAGCAACGCTCAGGAGGCAAAAGGGTGGAGTTCCAGTCAGTACAGTCCACATTAAAATCAAATTGTTTCAATTTATGTATGTAGCAATAGAAACAATAAACTGAAAATAAAATACAAAAAGCATTTTTATTGGGCATTTGATACAGTTCTCTGCTTTGATCACATGATAATCACACACGAGTAGATCAAAAATAGTAAAACAATATTGTTAAGAGAAACTATGTGACTCAGATTACAGCACTACAGGTTTTTTTAATTACTATGTTAACATTGGTTGCCACGTAATGTTAACAGGGCAGTTTTGGCCTCAAAAAGAAAATCACGGGTATACATATACAGGTTAATTCTCCCCTATTTCTTTGGACAATATTTTTGTGTTTTTATTGGCATGTATGCTTGCCTCTATATGTTCACATTTGTGCCCGGTGCCTGAAGTCAGTCTACATGAAATTTGACTCAAACTGGGATTACATAGATGGGTACTAAGAACCAAACCTGTATCTTTTACAAACGCCTCCCCCATTTCCCCCAACCAGCCATTTCTCCAGCACGAGTGACACTAGACAGCAACAATGAACCAAATTTCATAAAAAATTTTTATGCAAGCTTTGAATATTTTACATCTTTGTTTTCAACACTTTTGAATAAAAAACACATCTGTATACTGGCAGCATCATTTGTATTTAATATTTCACCTATTTTGCTCCTATATCATTTATTTCCTTTGATGAACCTTCCCGTTTAACTTACATTTCTCTCCCTGGCTATTTTCTTTGAATTTGGCTCTCTTATGCATCTTTTTTTCTATTATTACTGTCTACCTCTTGTTTTTTCAGAGGTTAACAATGATCTGCCTGGATGCTGACCAAAATAGCCAAGTTTTGTTTTGAGAGAGGAACTGGCTGTGTAGGCCTGGCTGTCCTGGAACTCTCTTTATACCAATCTGGTCTTGAACTCAGAGATCCACTTGCCCGTCTCCCTGGTGGGATTAAAGGCATGTGCCGCCACCACCTGGCCAAATGACACAGTTCTTATGGAATTTTTAGACGTATCTGGCAGGTGCCAGGCACTGTCCCTCCTGGTCCCTATCTTCAAGATTCATTGTCAGTATACAAGAGGCCATGACTGACAAGAACAAGGTAGATCTTGGGAGGCAATAATTCACAATACAGTTACTGGGTTTTTGACCAAAAGGCCAAGAATGCCAGAACCACCTCTTCTGCCTCTGCCTCCTCAGTGCTGGGATTAAAAGGTGTTGAGTGACCACAACCCATCTTAAAATGATCCAGTTTAATTTAATTACAAGTCTTGTTTTTATTGGCCTATGTATTAACATACACCTTTAATGTCAGAAGTGAAGAATTCTCAGCCCACCAGTGTTACATATAAAGTGGGAGAAAAGAGAAAGAAAAAGTCATCTTTAAAAAAAAAGAAAGAAAATGGGCGTTGGTGGTGCACACCTTTAATGCTAGCACTCAGGAGGGACAAAGGCAGAGTTCCCAGAACTGAGTTCAAGACCAGCATGTTCTACTGAGAACATCCAGGGCTACTCGAAGAAATCCTGTCTCTAAAACAGATCCCCAATCCCCCCATAGTTGCAGCAGCATAGCAAAACCAGTATTCACAAGTTGCTCAGGGAAATGTGGCTAGTTAGATCGTCTAGCTACAATTTGTCAAGATATTTACCCTGATTCAAGAAGGAAAACTAAGGTAAACTGTTTACTTTCCTCTATATGGGCATGCACTCACATGATAAATACACAAAGCTCATTTTCTTGGGCTGGACACATGGACGTAACTGCTCTGAGAGTGCTTGCCTAGCGTGCTCATAAACTGAACATGTTAGCAAGGCCTATCATTTCAACAAAAGGCTGAACAATCAGATTCAAGGTTCTCCTTAGCTGTGTGACTGACAAAACTACAACAGTCCACAGAAAAATACCAGTTTAGGAGCTCAGTGCTTTTCCAGATGACTCAGTTCTCAGTCTGTAAGTGCAGCTCCAGGAGTCAACAATTTTTAGGCTTAAGCAGGAACCTATATTCACATGTACATACACTCACATCACATAATTATCAAAAATCTTAAATACTGGTTTTAAAAATACAAAACATGGGCTGGAGAGATGGCCAGTAGTTAAGAGTAATCTTAACTTTAACCACGTCTCTTCCAGAAGTCCTGAGTTCAATTCCCAGCTACCACAGCTCAAAACCATCTATAAGATCTGGTGCCCTCTTCTGGTCCTCACAGGACACTGCATACAAATTAAATCTTTAAAGGACACAAAAAATATTTTCCAACTGTTAAGTCCGGTGCCAGGCAGTGGTGGCCCAGCATATCAATGCTGACCTAGGCAACAGGTTCTCCCAATATCCCTCAGTTCTTGTTACAGGTTTTGGCTGGCATCACACCCACTACCCTAAACTTCTCTAGCTTAGTGGGTGGGCTGCTCTTCTCCCAGTTGTCCTTTCCTTTTGGTTACCAGGTCCTTTTTGTGTACCCTTTACTATTTTTGCTCTCTCTTCCTCCCTCTCCTCACATGGCCAGGCTCAGGGTCATATTCTCAGGACTCTCTCAGATGTCCCTGCCTCTGGAATATATCCCTTTTATCTACAATACCACCTCCATACTTAGGAGTCATGTCCTTTTTTATGTTTACTTTTTTGAACCACCCGGGAAAGTGTGAACTTTAACTGGTGACTTAAAATTTCTGTAACTACTCAATTTTGAATATGAAATGTAAGCTTTAGTCACACTAAAGGAAGGCAACCAGGTCTGAGTCTGAGTCCAGCCAGGTCTACAGAGTCTCTGTGGAAAAACAACTCAAGAAAAGGGGTGGTGGAGGAGAAAAATTATTTTTAAGACAGTACTATGGGACTGGAATTAATGCCAACTTTTCATTGTCTGGCCAGTCCTTTAGTAGTTCTAGTAGTATTCAATTTATTCTCAGCAGACAGAATGGAGGAAGCAAACAACAACCTAGCACTGTAAACCAACAGAGAGGCTACAACAGGGAAAGTATTATATAGTTTAATAGTCAACTAACTTCAAAACAAAAGCCTGGGTGGAGCATGGTGGCACAAGGTTTTAAGCCCTGGTAACAAAATCTGTGAGAGTCTGAGGCCTGCCTGGTCTACAGTGAGGTTCAGTATGGCTAGGTTATATAAAAAGGGTTATGGCCAGGGGTATGTAGACCTTATTCTAAATGAATGAAACAAATTCAATGCCTTACATCTGTAATTATGCTAGAGTAGCCGAGGCAGAAAGACTGAATGAGGCAAGGTAACAGAATAAACAACTGAGGAAAATCCACTACTAGGCTTACCAACAACACCAATTCCAATAGATTGACTTAAAAATATTAAGAATTAGCTGGGCGGTGGTGGCACAAGCCTTTCATCCCAGCACTCGGGAGGCAAAGGCAGGCGGCGGATCTCTGTGAGTTCGAGACCAGCCTGGTCTACAAGAGCTAGTTTGAGGATAGGCTCCAAAGCTACAGAGAAACCGTCTTGGAAAAAAAAAAAAAGAGCGCTAGCCTTAATTTTTAGGTTTAATATTTAAAGGTGTGGTGACGCACACCTTTAACCCCAGCACTGAGGAGTCAGAGACAAGCGAATCTGAGTTTGAGGCCAGTCTGGTCTACAGAGAGAGTGTTTTGGGTCATGCCCCAAAGCTACAGAGAAACCTTGGTGGGTGGGGGTGAAGATTTAAGAGGCATCTTAAAGTTATAACTTCAAGCATGCTAACCATATTCTCTACTCCACTGAGTTTTTTTGGATTCCTGAGAATCCCGAGTTAAACCAATGGGAAGATAGTTACACATTTGTTTTAAGACAGGGTTTTGCTGTGTGAAACTCACTCTGTAGATCTGCCTGACTCTGCTGAGGGATAGAAGCTGTAGTAAACTGTGGAAGGTGTGCAGTGCTCTACTGCTTATTCAGGAAGATGTGCCAATTGCTGCAATGGTGGCACAACTGTTTTGAGGGATCTGAAGTCATTCCCAATCTTGAACTGTAAACCTGCCCAAAAGTTATAGGAAAGTGAGAATAAACTCATGAATGCTCAAAAATAGCAAAAATTGAAGTTTGGGTAATACAGAAAAGAACTGGTTTTTTCCAGACAGTACCCAACCTGGCATAAAGTCCAAACACTTGCGATTACCTTCACAAGTACTACACACTAATGGGCCTGCTAACATGCCCAAAAAGTAGGGGGAAAGAACTAACGAAGACCCACCCTTTCCCAAGGATCTATGGACAATGTTTGCTAGGAAGGGAAAGACATTTTTCTTCATAGGTACAGGAACTCCTATGCTACTATGAATAAATGAATCAAATATAAGTAGAAGAGGCTAGCTAAGAAAAGGGAATCAGGAAAGTGGGAGAGAGCAAGAGATGATAGGTAATGAGTTAAAGAAATAAAATCAAAATACATAATATATACAATCACATAATTAACATTCTAGCAAAAAAAAACCCTTTAAAACAAAATACCGAAGGACTGAAGTGTATCTCGGTTTAACACTTGTCTAGCACACATAAGACCAACACACAAAAAAAGGTTAGAGGAAAACTGTTTAACTACTAACTATTGGAATCTGCAAAATTACATCCCCTAAATATATTCGTAGTTACTGTCAACCAAGAAGTTGGGAAGGTGACTGTTAAAGAGCACTTAATGCTCTCCCGAAAATCTGGGTTTGATTCCCAGCAACCATGTAGTGGCCTGTAACTCTTGACTGTAACTCTTGTCCCAGGTGATCTGACTCCCTTCTTTTGGCTTCCAGACACAAAGTACATATGCAGAGAAAATATCCATTCACGTAAAACTAAAAAGAAGTCTTTGAATTCAAGTGCACACACAAAGGGGAAAGTAAAAAAAAAAAAAAACAACGCAGTTAGAAACGGCTCGGTACGAGCACTTAGTGCTTTTCTGAAGGACCTAAGTTCAATGCCCTGCAACATTTATAAGGCAGTGTACAATGTCCCTAACACCTATAGGGGATCTGACATCCTCTTCTGACCTCTAAATGCACCTGTATAATATGGCAGGCACACACACAGACACACCCCTAAATAAATTAAAAGAAATAAAAACAGAGACAAAAATGGTGGCACACACTCATAATTCCAGAATCCCAAATTTGACTTTTGGGGCTTACTAGCCATTAAGCCTATCCTACTTGGTAAGCTAAAAGTGAAATTGTCCCTGTCTCAAAATACAAAGTGCCTGGGCCCACAAAATGGCTCTGCATTTAAAGACACCTCCCACCCACCAAATCCAATGACCTGAGCTCAGTGGCCACACTGTGAAAGTAGAGAATCAAGTTGTCCTCTGATGTACATGTGCATGCATGGCACAAGAGCACACAAAACTAATTCTTAAAAAGCAGACAGCTCTGGAAGAAGGAATGCCTTTGTTCTTGTTCTGAGTACCTTAAAGAAATGGCACAAATGATTTTAAGTCTGTACTATTAAAAACTTACTTAAGGAGCCGGGCACAATAACAACTGCCTTTAATCCCAGCACTTAAGTAAATGCAGTATACCTTAAGCAATTTGTATTCATTTTATTTTATAATATTTTCTAATGATTTTTCCAAGTAATAAAAACAGAAACTTCAAAGAATTAAAAAAAGCAAATGCAGGCAGGTAAAAGCAAAAATGCCAGCCAGGAGCGGCAACACACACCTTTAATCCCAGCACTAGGTAGGCAGCCAACAGGCCAACATGGTCTACAAAGCGAGTTTCAGGTTAGCTAGAAATACAGAGAAAGCTTGTCTGAAAATGGCAAATTAAAAAAAAATAATAAAAAAAACTAAGTTGGCTGAGTGGGCGGTGTACACCTTTAATTTAGTACTTAAGAGGCAGAGGCAGGCAGACCTCAGTGAGTTCCAGTCCAGCCTGGTCAACAACTGAGTTCCAAGACAGCCAGAACTGTCTCAAAAAAAACCAAAGAACCTCTGTGTGGTTTTGTCTGCATGTCTGTGCATGTTTAGTACCCACAGCAGCCAAGAGGCCAGAAAAGGTAGAAGAGCTTCTGGGAACTGAAAATAGTTATTATCCACCATGAGATTACTGGTGAACATCTTATTTTATCACAGATCCAATCTCAAATGCTGGCAACAATATAACGTAGATTGTACCTTGTAACTCTAGCTCCAACAGATTCAATGCACTTTTGGACTAAAAGGGCAAAGGATCAAGTGCACGCACATAAAGTAAATTACTAGTAAGTTTTAAATGACTAAAAATTACGGAATAATTAAGACATCACTGACATGGTAGCTACTGAATAAAAACCTACCAAAAAAATCTAACATGAATAGAAGAAAAAAAAAGACCCTAAAGAACATTACTAGCCAGTTTTTTTTTTAATTTTATGTGTGTTTTTCTGCAAGAATATATACCATTTGAGTGCCTACTACTTCTAAGAGGCCAAAACAGCATCAAATCCCCTGGAACTGGAGTTTTGGATGCTTGGAACCATCATGTTCGTGCTGGTAGCTGTATACAGATATTGTGCAAGAGTATCAAGTGTTCTGCTGGGCCATCTCTCCAGTCTCAATCCAGTTACTTATAACACAGTAAGATGACCAGTGAGCCAGGAGTGGTGGCGCAGACTTTAATCCTATCACTCATAGTTAACAGTAAGGAAGAGGGGAAAGATAAGTTAAACTTCCCTCGAGGCAGGTCTCAGCTCCAGATCCTGGTACGTTGCACTCCTTCCTGATCCTGCCTGCACCTCCCAAATGCTGGATTATAGATAGGTACACTGACACCAAGCCCCACTTTCAAACATTACGTTTTAGCAGAATCAACATAGCTGACACTTTTTGAGAAGAGACCAGGGCAGAGGCAAAATAAAAGTGGACGTCTATTGTAATAGAGACAATGGTGAACTGACATGGACCTAGAAAATAGGAGTGAATGGTTTTAAATAAAAAGCTGATGGCATGACAGGAAAGAGTAACCAGACTCTGGCCTACATGACCTGTAGTTTGATAAATCAAGGAGATCAAAAACAAACCAATTTGAAGAAACAACAGTCTAGATACAGTTTGTCTTTGAAATAACTGTTTTCTTTTTCTGAGATCAGGGCTCACATTGTAGGTCACTGGACTTGGCCCTGAAAACAAGGTATTCTGCTCCCGTACCAAGCCCTATAATGTTTCACTTTCTTTGATGCTACTTTTGGTGTTCATTTGACCTATATGTTTCTTTCTGTCCAAGTCAGGAGGGCATATGATTACCCATGACACAGCACTCATTTCTCCATGTTAAAACTTACTACATTAACTCTAAAATAGTTAGCAGTGGCTGGATGTGCTGGTGCTTTCCTTTAATCCCACCCAGTACTGGGAACAGAGACAGGCAGATCTGAGACTAGCCTGCTCTACAGTTTCAGGACAACCAGGGCTATATAGAGACCTTGTCTTAAAAAAAAATATATAAATGCTTCCAATATTCCTAACTGCAGCTACCTACGCTTGAGAAGTTAGCAATGGCTAACTGGGCTTCATATCACTGGACAATCTCCATTGATGTCTAGAACTTCAATCTTTTTTTTTGGTTTTTTGAGACAGGGTTTTTCTGTAGCTTTGGAGCCTGTCC
>LOJH01067285.1:0-10240 GCA_001685095.1 Ellobius talpinus | reverse complement strand
GTGTGTGTGTGGTGTAGATCAGAAGACATCTTTGTGGTGTCAGTTTCCTACGTCCACATTTGCTTCATTTGCTTGAAGTCTGTGTAGAGAATCCAGGGCTCCAGGAATGTGAAGCAAGCACCTTTAGCTGCTGGGCTGCTTCTTTGGTTCTTGCTGTCCTCTGTTTTGCTCAGTTATGTGTCATGGTGAACTTCTTCAAACTTGCAGGCAATCTTCTTAAAGAGTACTAACATCTGTCTCGCACTTTTCTCAGATTTTCATTCCATCTCACAGTGAGTCATTTTAATCATTCTTAGTTTCTCTTAAATATATTTTGTGTCACACTGTGACTATAAGTTAATGTTCTATGTGTGAGAAATATATAAAATATCCTTCTCAGGGGACTCTATAGTCCATTATATAATAAGCTGGGATCCACCTTTTAAAATCTATTTTATTTTTAATTCTGCATATATTTATATATCTGCATGGGTGTATTTGCACCTGTGAGTGAAGATGCCTGTGAATTCAGAAAATAGCATGGGTTGTCCTGAAGTTACTAGTGGTTTAAGTCCCCTATGGAAGTGCTGTAAACTGAGTTTGGGTTTTAGCAAGAGATGTACACAGTCTCAATTACTGCACAATCTCTCCAGTCTTACTTGTGGTTATCCTCCGTCTGCATCCTGAGCGTTCAGACATAGGTTTGTGACAGGTACCTACTCTGGGATCTTTTTTTTCTGTAATAATATGTAAGCCATTAAATTATATTTTGTTTTCACTTTTAGTACATGACATTTCTACTTCAATATTTGCTCCCTTCATTACATACTTATGTTTTTGTTTAGAAGTGTTTGCTCATCTATAAATAATTTTTGTGGTTCTCACTATTATTATACTACACTCTTAATTTCTCTAGACTCATTAGTCCAGCTTGTTTTTTAAATCTGTATGTGTCACCAACATGTGCATGCAACGACTGCACCCTTAGGGTTATTGTGCTATACTGCTTGTTGCTGTGGTTCATAGGTGTCACAGCTGGAGAGGAACTTTGGTTGCCTCCCTCCTTTGAAAGTTTGTATGGTACTTTCTGGTACTATGAGAGCAAGTCCGCAGAGAGGCTTTCAAGTTATAATCCATTTTGGGGTCCAATGGGCCCTGTGTCCAAAGTGCATGGTGTCTTAAGCAATAAGGATTTTCTCTCTACCTCTGGTGGGGATGCGGCAACCAAGGACGATAGCTATAGCTTATAATGTTTGGGAAGTTCCTTGGAAAACCTTAACCAAACCTTAAAAATGGGTTTCTTATGACTAGTGTTAGGGATTTTTATAGAAAGTCTATGTCTTATGGAGAGAACATTAGCTACCCATAGGAATCTTTTATTTAAACTATACATGTATATGCAAACTTACATGTATTATAGTTCATTTTAGATATGTAGTTATTATTATGATTTTAAGGCTTTTCAGACATCCTTATTCTTATTTTATCTCCTCCTTTCTTTTTCCATATTTATCTCCTCTACTATATAAAGTCCTCTCATTTTTACATCTTCTATCCCAAATCACTGGTTCCCTGCTTATTCCCTTTCTAAATGAAATGATTCATTTTTACTCTCCAATTGAATGTAAGGCCCTAACAACATGAGGGAAATCGAGCTCCATACTGAAAACTTAGTCAGCTATCTGGATCTTGTAAAGTCATGGACCTTTGAGGAGAACTTACAACTGCAGTATTGCTTATCCAACACAATCCATAACTAAATTCTGTAAAGGTATCCTTATAGCATAGAAGAGTGTATTTCTTATCCATTATCATGAAAAGTTCACTTTATAGTGGACAAAGACCACTAGAGAGAACCACCACTGTTGTAATTGTGGAGCCTAGTCCCAGGGAATACATCTACAACGCAACACATGAATCTGAGGTTCAGGGATCATTGTGGAAGAGCTGGTGAAACATTGTAAGAGCCCAGGGAACAGTATTTTGCTGAGAGAAGATGTCTCATAAATGTCAGAGAAGCTATACTTATAGAGCCTCACCTACATAGCTGCCTAAACATGAGATAAACAAAGTCAACATCAATAGACATGCCCATGTGGGAGGGGCCACTTGACAAGGCCTCAGTCCTCTACAAAGAAGTACAGGTAGTTATGCAATGCTGAGAAAAGGAGAAATACTTTTCCTGGTGCACACCAGATGATTTCCAACACCAAATTTAGCAATCCTGAAACATGAGACAAATAACATTATAGAAACTGTGCAAGTTTTTACACACACACACACACACACACACACACACTATTAAAGACCTAGAAACCATGAATTTGAAAGACAGCAAGAAATGGTATGTAAGAAGATATAAGGAGAGGAAATGAACAGGAAATAATATAATTATAACTTCAGAAACTAAAAGAAATAGCAAAAAATAGAATAACACAAGCTAGAGTCTGTATGAAGCTTATGTAGAATATTGTAATGTAGCCTGCAACAATGACAAGAAAAGTGTGCTGATGAAAGACAGCCTTAGCTGTCTCTGGGAAATCGGAGCCTATGTGTGTTCTGAACTTTGGTGGATATGAAGTAAAGAAACCTTAGCGACCACATTTTAAGTATTGAGAAGGAAAAGATACAGGGCTATATTAAATATAGATATATAATTGTAATACCTAACAGAGATTCATAAGGGGTGAGTAGCATCAGGGAAGAAAGATAAAGTCAAAACTAAAGAGAAAAACCAAGTAAATTAGTAAATGTAAGCATAAAGTTTATTAGAAATTTTAAATATCACAAATGAGATTACATTTTAAAGCATCTTTGATTAAAATGTATTTGTTTTTGAAAATTTTAGAAATAGGTTATGAGAACATACAACTTCAGCATTTAAACAGTAATATCACCAGAATTTAAAAAATGTAATGTCTGTGTAACAAGTTAGTTACTTACAACTTTAACTATGTCGTCTTACATAGCTGGTTACATTGTTCTTTCCTAAAATTAGTGTAAATATTCCCAATACCATATCACTCAAATACCAGTATTTTTCACATTCCTATTCTAACCCTGTAGGATTTTATTCACAGATAAATGGAGAGATGACAGGATAAATGATAGAAAAAATAAGTATTCCAAAGAAATAATTGATGCAAATCCTAACAGAGACCACATTCAAGAACCACTCAAATGATTACTTCCATATTCTTTGATGCTTGCTATCATTTTCCAACATAGATTTTGACATCCTGTGACTAATGCACCTGTCAGGCAATTGAAAATTTTTGAAAGAGGTAGTTCCTGGTGTGAAGGGAAGAAGAACCTATGATGGACACACATAACCCAGGATTCATAAGCAGCTACACTGTAAAGGAAGTGAAAGGTTACATGTGGATAAAAGAAGAAACTACCTTCTCCTTAACCAAATTATATCTATATTCAATTATACCTTAGGGGAATAATTCATTTTCTTATAATTGTGAAGCTATCAAAACTACATTCAAGTATTTGTTACTGAAACAGAGGAGGAACATGACATTTATTGGTTGATTGACTAGGTCAATTATTTTCAATAAGTAGAAGAGAAAAGAAGAAATTATACAACAGATGAAAAATTCCTTTGCAAGTTTAAAAACTACTTGAGTATTGTCTAATACTTTGATTATATATAGAAAAGATGACCTTTTTAATAATTTTCAAATTAGATCTATAGAATTACATACTCTAAATACAATGCAAATCAAGAGTGAAAGAAAATGACTAAAATAACATCAAAGGAATTTTTCACTAAATGTTTAATTAGTCGGACAATAAAGTACATCTGAAATTATTGGAAATACTACATTGATAAGTTGCTATCTGAAATATAGAGCCTTCAGGGTTTTTTCATTTCTACCCCTTTGCTTGATCAATCATTGCATGTCCTAAGGGACATATGTTTGTCATGTATGTATACAAGTCAAATGTTTGCTAATAATAATTTGGAACTTTATTTTGTACCAACTCTTTGGTATAGATGTAATATCATTTACTAAAGACAAAAATAAATTTACATACTAATAAGATTGATGTAATTGTTTATTTTTATATGAGAATAAAAGTTCAGAAAAATATTTAATGCTGCAGGACATAGAGTGTCCTCATTATTTTCCAGAATTGACTGATAATTTCATTTTGTAATTGTTAATGTCTGGATGGTGCTTATCTTAGTTAGGTTTTTATCACCATGATAAAACATTAGGATTAAATATCAACTTAGGAGTTAAGGATTTATTTGAACTTACAATTTACAGTCCCTCATAAATAGAGGCCAAGAATGGTGGACTCTAGAGGCAGGAACAGAAGCAGAAACAGTTGTGGAACATGGCTTAGTAACCTGCTCCTCATGGCTGGTTCAACTTGCTTTTTTTCTTTTTCTTTTTTTTCCTCAGTAGCTGAAGAAAGGGTTTTGGTAGGGGTGAGGAAATACATACAGCAGACATTCAGGGATAAAGACCCTCCACAAAGCAGAGGAGGAACTCAGGAAGCCAACATCTAGCTTCTCCTTGAGGAATGGTGTTTTTAAAAGTCTTTGCAGGGTCTTCTTCCCCTAATTAGAGTTGATCAGTCTGAGAAAAGACAGGACCACTTATTGATCTACAGCTGTTATGTAGATGCCTCCTGCTTTATCCTTGAAGTTGCTGTATCAAGAGAGGAAGACACTTGCAGAGCCTTTGTCCTTTGTTTCTTTTCGTTGTTTTGTTTTGTTTTGTTTAAGTTTGGTTTTTTGAAACAGAGTTGCACTGTTTATCTCTGACAGTCCTGGAACTCACTTTGTAAACCAAGCTAGCCTCTAATTCACAGAGATCCTCCCGCCTCTGCCTCCTGAGTGTGCCACCACCATGCGAGGCCTTTCTTTTAAGCTACCGGGCTTTTGTCTCATGTCATGAGGGTGAGGATAAAGTCACTAATCTTAATGATGAAAGTTGAGTAAATGGCCAGTGTTTATGTTTTTACTAAGAACTTACACTTTGCACTTCCGTTCCGTAAACACGAGGTACTTATGCACCCTGTTACCAAACAAACCCTATGTGTATGTGTCTCCTTCTTTACACTCTGAGGAATTGTGGGCGAATGAGACGCAGTGTTTATGCTCATCCTTAAGTCATGATATTTTTGTGGTTTCCTCTTCACTCACACAGAAATCCTGAATAGACTTAGACAGATTTAACCATTTTTTTCTTCCATTTCCACTGGGAAATTTTGCTATAAAATTTAATAACTCATGTCTCATTGCTCTCCCCCATATTGTGGGAGACCCTCCCTCTTCCAGTCAAGTATGAGTAACTTGTAGCCATTGAACTGGTGCCTCAGAATGCATTCTGCCGGGGATTGTGTCCTTACAAATGAATTATATGAATGAAAATTCTAAGTGTAATCACCTGAGCATTTTACTATAAAACTCCATTTGAAAATATCAATCTATATATTAACTAAAAACAGCATAGTATAAATAAGTCAAATTTCCTGTGAATAGATAGTCTGCCAGTCCTGAACAATTTATTGTCTAATTCTGGAGAGAAATGATTACATTTCTCACACCTACACCTTTTACTAGGAGCGTCAATGCACCTGCGGACCTTTTATTATTTTCTAACCAGAGGGCTGGTGAATAAGCTCAGCACAACTGAACAGAAAATATTGGTAGATGATTGGATCTGCAAGCTAACGTGGTGAGAATATTAAAGATTTCCCGTGCACCACTGATTTGTATCGCATCCTGAGAAAATTCGGATCTTATTTTGACATTTCTGTTTGGGATTGTAAAGCACTGGTTAATTTTTAATGACTTTCTAGTTTCCTTCCTCGAATTCTCCTTGAATTTCAGTAAATTGTTTCACTACTTGGTGGGAGGAACTTTTATTGTAGTTTCTGGATTCTGACATAGCGCACTGCTGAACTGAATGTGAAACTACTCCAAATTATAATTGTGTTAAATTTACTCAATTATTCTAGAGATTCTTCTGAGACAGCATCAGTTATGTGAAACTTATGAGTGTTCTGAAGCAGGAAAAGTCCCCTCTGGCATCTTTGAAGAAACAAATTGTCATTTCTCAAAGGAATTGAGTTCAGTCTTGGACAAGATGTGGCAAAGGAGCTGCTTTCCAGTGGGGATATAGGAACTGGCAGAAACAAAGATTTGTGACTAAAGGAATAATTAATGAAAATCAAATGATGTAAACAACATGATGATCCTTAGCATTAAACCAAGATGCCTGAGAGAAATAATTGAAGCACGTTTATTCCTTATGACATTCATCATTTGGTAAACTGGAAAGGTCTGACAGTCCTGTCAAATGGTTCACATGCTTTACTCTGCCAGGTAATTTTCTGAATCACTTATTTTCTGACAGAACTCTTTAAAAATATTGTAGGGCATCCCACAGGTAGGATTTTTTGATAGAACAAAGGCAATCTTCTATAATCCAAACTTCTTGTTTTTAAACAATGAGGTGAGAAAATCAAAGATCTGTTGTTTGTTGTCTGCATTCTGGATGTCATGTTTCCCACTAAGAGTTAAGTGGAAGAAAATTGGTTTCCTATTTGTCATTGCTTTGTTTTCCATTATTATGTGCTTATTTTGTTTCTGTCACTCAGTCACAATTGCTGAAATGACATATGAGCAAATGAATTTTGTCTGTCCAGTTTCATTACAAAACAGATTAAGTATCAGCCATTTAAGTAGTTGTCTGTCCTTATATGTACATTTACAATTATTGATGCCATAATTTATTGTAATTATAGATGCCGTCTTCTCTTCTGTTGCTCTTGTTTTGTGCATAGTTAGAATATTCCCTTTGTTTATAGGAAGATGTATTGGACAGTTTTGATTGTTGAGTTGACACAATATAGAATCACCTGAGAAGAGAGTCTCATATGGGATCATCTAGCATCGGTAGAGCTCTGTGTAGGGCTAGGAGGAATTTTGTTAATGTTTCTTCAGATGAGTGTTCTAACCCTGAATGTGAGCATCAACATTTCATGGGCTGAGGCCGAGACTGAGAGGAAAGCAGAAAGTAACTCCAGCATCCATGTATTAATTGTTCTCTGAACTTCTTTTCAGTTACCAAGTGTAACTTGGGATTTTGAACTTCTCTCTCATAGGGCTCTTTCATCACGATGTTTTCTAACAGCAACAGGAAAGAAACTGGAATAAGAATTTGAACTTCTATTTTCTATTGCTCTCAAGGTATTCGTGCCATACCGTCTGTTGTTGGCATCACTATATCCTGGATTATAGTCTCCTAGAAGAACATAAATTCAATGAGAATAAAGTCCATGTTTCCGGGCCAGTAAATTTTCACTAGTATTTTGCTTGAATGACAAAGACAACAATACTTTTTTATAATTTTACTTTTGAAATAATGAAATAATTAGAGTTCTCCCTTCCTTCCTTTCAAGTACTTCCTAATAAGCCTTCCCACTTTCCTTTATACATACAGCCTCTTTTTTACTAATTGATAATGCACACATAATTGTATATGTATATACATATATGACTAAATATAACCTTTTTGATACATAAAATGTTGAATGTAACTAAAACTTGTTGATGTCACTATGACCAGAAAAAGAATTGAAACTATTCAAGAAGTAATTAAATTAAATTAAATTAACATAGCTACAAATCATCAGAAAATAAAATTAATATAGACATTGACATTTACTTAAAGATACTTGGTCACAAAGGCAGAGCTATGTATTTAAGGAAGAACTTGGAGGCCATTTAATCACCTAGTAATTATTAGTGTATGGACATTTATAAATATCTGACTGTACTAATTTCTCTTAGGTAGATCACTGAGTAAAAACATGAATGATCCAAGGATTAGTAGCATATGGAGTTTCTTAATATTGTCACTGATTTGTCAGTGCAGGTTATTCCTGTGGAGGATAACCCAGGGAGCAGAAACAGAATTGCGGCCATCAAAAGCTATGACAGTTTTAAAATTTCATAATTATCAACAGAATTTTATTGCACTAATACCTTCATGGGCAGCCCTAGTATTTATATCTCAGTCATTTCACATTATAGTAAAGTCTCATGTTAAACCTAAACAATATCTTCATACAGGCTGCATAACAAACAGCACATAGTTGGAAATTCTCATCTATCCATCTGCAGGCAGGATAAAAGGGAAACATTTTACTATTGTCTTTAGAACCACAGAATTCCTAACCTTGCTGACCTCATTCCCAGCACTTTCTCTCATTTTGTTTCACTCTTAGGTACTGTTCCATGTCTCTTGGAAATGACCAGCTGTCATGGGTGTTAGCATCTGGGTTGCTCTGTTCTTCCTGGAATGGTGCTCTCCACATGTTCCGTGGAGGACCTCTATCATGCAGACCACAAAGACTTCCCTGGTTTAACGCCTGAGTTCATTTGCTTACTATATTCCATTTACTGATTTTACACACATACACAAGCACACATGCACACAAACACATACATGCACACATACACACATGCACACACACATACACATGCACTCATGTACTTAAATGAAAGTATTGTGAAAATCAAATTACATGCTTCTTTTCAATTTCCCATTCACAAAATTTTAATATTAATTACTCCATAAATAACTGTTGGATAAGCAAATAGGAGACCTCTGGATGACCAATTTGTAGGATTAATTGTATATCCTTATAAAAGTTTGTGTACAAATTAACAAATGTATCCTCAAGGTCTATATTTACATTTCCACCAGAGTAATGAGATGTAAAAGCTGGATATAAAGGTGCTTGCCTGTAATCTGTTCATACAGGAGGCTGAGGCCAACCTGGAGTACACAGTAAGACTATCTCAAAGAAATGAGAGGGAGAAGAAGAAGGGAAATGAATATGAAGAAAATAATGTGAGAGTGTTTAATGAGTTCCTTAGGAATAAAAGAGAAATAATTTGGACCCAAGTCTGTCTCATTCGATATTGTTTATTCTGTTTTTGTATACCATGCTTCCAACCAGAAATTCATTTAAATAAGAATCAACACACATTGTAATGAGGAAAATGTGTAATTTGCATGGAGATGGACATATTCTAAATGAAGTTAGCAAAACAATTCCTCATTCAGGTTGACTTGAAATATTTCTAAATGTACTTCACAACTGAATTTGCACTCAACCTTCCAAAATTGTCTAAGTGCACATCCTTCCCAGAAAAGCAGACAATGTAATGTGTGTTCTTATATTTTGTGAGAAGCATGTCCTAACTGAAGTCTTTTTTTTCCTGGTTTTTCCAGATTGGGTTTCTCTGTGTAACATTCCTAGCTGTCCTGGAACTAGAACTAGCTCTTGTAAGACCAGGCTGGCCTTGAACTCACAAAGATCCACCTGCTTCTGCCTCCCAAGTGCTGGAAAAGTGTGTGCCACAACCACTTATCTGGTGCAGTGGTTCTTAACCTTCCTAATACTGTGAGACTTTAATGCAGTTCCTCATGTTGCAGTGATTCCCAATCACAAAATTAATTTTGTTGCTCTTTCATAACTGTAATTTTGCTATCATTCTCTGGGACTGATTAACTCTTTATCACCACCTAAGGTTTTATTTGAATGAATTGTTAGATCAGGTGTTATCCCAACAGTCAGTTGTAGACTGAAAATGCCTCCTAACAATCTTTGAAAGTCATTAAGAGTTCATATCCAGTCTCTCCTAATTTGTGCCTTTTGTGTTCAAATTTTCTGTAAACTTATTTTATAACCTAGGAAATTGAAAGAATCCTTCCCAGAATTATGAGTTTCTGGAACTGCAGGGATGTTAATCTGGGTATTCCACTGCTGCAGCAGGTCATGACCCTACAAATTCTCTGCAATATTAGCCACATATGGCCTCAGCTTTCCTCTCTGTCCTTCTGTTGACTGAGATTTCTGTCCCATCTGGCCCCACAGCTGTTTAGTCCCAAATAAAAACACACAGGTCTACATTAATTATAAACTGATTGGCCTATCAGCTCAGGCTTCTTATTATCTCTTATAACTTATATTAGCCCATAATACTTGTCTGTGATAGCCACATGGCTTGGTACCTTTTTTGGCAAGGCAGTCACATCTTGCATCTTGCTTGCCCTGTGTCTGGCTTCCTCTTTGTCTGGGTGACAATTCCTTCTTCCCAGAATTCTTGTTGCCCCAACTCTACTTCCTGCCTGGTCGCCCCAATTATACTTCCTGCCTGGCTTCTGGCCAATCAGTGTTTAATTAAAATACAAGTGACAGGGTACAGGCCAGTGTACCA
>LOJH01067284.1:0-10240 GCA_001685095.1 Ellobius talpinus | reverse complement strand
ACTGTGTGCTCCAGTTTACCACACCCCCACACTGTGTGCTCCAGTTACCCCACCCACACACTGTGTGCTCCAGTTACCACACCCCCACACTGTGTGCTCCAGTTACCACACCTCACAGTGTGCTCCAGTTACCACACCCCACACTGTGTGCTCCAGTTACCACACCCCACACTGTGTGCTCCAGTTGCCCCACCCCTACACTGTGTTCTCCAGTTACCCTACCCCCACACTGTGTGCTACAGTTATCCCACCCCCACACTGTGTGCTCCAGTTACCTCACCCTACACTGTGTGCTCCAGTTACCACACCCCCTACTGTGTGCTCCAGTTACTCCACCCCCCATCCCAACACTGTGTGCTTTAGTTACTCCACCCCCACACCGCAATGTGGGAGGAAGTGCTGTCTATTATAGATAGCTCACACCTAAGAGATGCCTGGCTGCTTCCTTTTGCTGAGAGTGAAGTCTTCTCACATCATGTGGGATTCTCTTGCCTTAGGGTTTTATCTATTCTCTTCCACGTATTCATTTTCGTGTGTTTGTGTACTTGTATGTCTGGTGTCCGGGTGTGCATGCATGTGTATACTCCTGTGAAGGTCGGGTCAACTTCGATGTAATTCTGCAGGGGCCATCCATACTATTTTTGAGGCAGGTCTGTCACTATGGCCTGTGGATTACTGGGTAAGAGAGGCTGGCAGTGCCTTTCCCTGCCTGGTGTGTGCCATCACTCCTGTGTTTCTACATGCTTGGGGATGGAACTTTGATTCTCATGTTTGGGACACTAACCAGGGATGTTGCTGACTGAGCCATCTTCTCGGTCCCCATTTGTGGATCTATTCAATCATTCATTCATATCATTTTGGACCATGAATATTTATTATATTTTTTGGATTGTGTGCCAGTGCTGCTCACATGTATTTCCTTGGAAGCTGTTTTGTGGGCTCCTGTGTCTTTGATGCTCCCCGCTATTATTATTTATGTTACTGCTGCTGTCATCCTCTCATGGCGCTTCCCATTTGTCATGTGCATTTCCCATCCCAGCTCTCGAACCAGTCATTTCTCCCAGGAACTTCAGTTTCTTTTGTTGAAAAATGCACTAGAAATGAGGATCTGGTTTCGGGGTGTATGTGTGATCGTTGGAATGCCACTATTTTGAGGTTCTCTCTGCTGAAAAGGCAGGGGACTATTTGATCACAGAATCCCATATATAGAAAATATATCTCTATCCCCACATGTAGACGCCAGTGTTTCTATGAAGCACAGCGCACATTTAGACTGAAGTCTTCAATTCAATCACATGTAAATCATGACATGTCTCCCTTAGTCCATAACCTACCCCAACAGCAAGAGAAGTGGCTCCACCCACCGGGCGTCTGCGCACTTGTCCAGCAGGAATGGTAATTGAGAACGGTTAGCCCATGCTCTCATGGGTCATGGTGGCTTTATAGCCTAGAGTTCAGGCCTGCGTGCAGCTTCTGCAGCCTTTCCTCTTACAGCCATTGAAGCGTCCCAAAGTCACCTAGCAGTGCTCCCTTCTTAGCGATGCTGTCTGATACATCTGGAGTGCAGATCTGTTCCTCGCCATTGCCTTTACTCCAACGTGTCATCCTAGGACCCCCTCGATAATTTTTTTTTAAATTATGAACACAGGGATTCGTTCTTGATGCTGTGAAGTTCCATCAGTTTTGAGAAATGCATCCTTCTGGGTATCCACCATTAAAGCACATACAGAATAGTCTTATCCCTGAATTATAGTTTTATCACTGAATTATATACAGGGACAGGGGATTCCTTTCCCCCTCGGGAGATTGTGTGTGTGTGCACACATGCACACGCCAGAGGACACCCTCTGGTATTGTTCTCCAGGCACCATTAACCTTTCCTTGAAGCAGGAGTCCCTTAGAGACTATGCTGGCTGGCCATTGAACCCCAGAGACAGGGATCCTTCTGCCTCTGCCTCCTGGGTTCTGTTATTCCAGGGATGCACCGCCATACCTGGCCTTTGAAATGTTGCTTCTAGGGATCAAAATCAGGTCTTCTGGGGTTTGTCCCCACCCTTCTCTGTCATGCATTGCTCACTTCACCTCAGCCAGCCCTCCTTCATGCATCCATGCATGCTCCAGTTCCGGGCCTTTGCCAGCTGTCCTCCTGCCCTGGTAGACACTTCACTGAGACACCTGCAGCAAGTACCCAGCACATGAAGAGCTACCTTGCTGATTTTCATATGTGTTTGACATGCTACATGCATGCTCTCAGCTGTACATTTTCCTCTGCAGCACAGACCACCGTCTGATGTTCTACTTTTTGTACTTTACTGTCAGTTTCCGTGGACTGGAAGGTAAGGTTCATGTGCCTGGGGCTTTGTTCTCCCCAGTAACCGAAACCAGGCAAACGGTAGCTGCTCATTAGGCCGAGGAATTAACAACATGACCGCGTTTTCATGCATCCCAGCATTATAAATCATGTACCATGCAGTGCACTGAGTTATAGCATCCGTAAGGTGGGGGTTTCACCTTCAAGTTGCTCATATAATCCAGTGGGCTCCTAGCAGTGTCTGGGACTGTGTGTGGAGGCTTGAAATGCAGTGTCTCTCACAGGGCAGGGCCTTTCTGCACCGACTGGCAATGGACTGCAGGGCTGGAGCCCAGCCAGCCTGGACTGTCTCACAGGTCCTTTTCTCTGGGGAGGATGCTGCGCTTTCCCCTGGAGTTCTCCTTTCCGGCCACTGGCTGCCCTTTCTGTCTTAGACACCGTGAGCTCTTCCCAGCCCTCAACCTGCTGCTGTTCTTCCATACACCGCCCCCCCACCCACTCACCCCTGGCTGATGTGTAGCTTCTTCCAGAGACACTCAGGGGCTCCTGGTTGGAATTAGGATTACCCCCCTATTCTCGACTGTATTTTCCTATTTCTCTTGGGAGACGTGGTCGTGGCTTTTAATGTGGCATTTTAAATATAGTTGACCACAGTAGCCATTGGTTAACCTACAGAAACATAATAAATATTGGCCTCTCATATTTGGCTCTAGGATTCTGTGATGGCTGGTAGTGAGCTTCAGATTAATGGGACCAGGAAACAGCAAGGGGACAAAACCCTGGGTGTGACTGTGAGGAATTGCCTAGGTCAGGTTAACTGATGTGGGAAGACCCACCCCAAATATGGGTGATGCTATCCCATAGGCTGGTTAGTGGGGATGAGCGAATCAGACATGATCACTCAATGCTTTCCACTTCTTGGCTGAACAAAACGTGACCAGCTGCCTCAAAGTCTCTGCCTTCATGACTCCCCACCGTGACAGGCTTTACCTTCAAACTGTGGCTCTAAATAAACTCTTCCATCTTTAATTGTTTCTTGTCAGCATTTTCCTTTTTTTTTCGTTGTCAAAGCAATAAGTAGCTCAAATAAGCACAGACCCCCAGAGACACTGGAGTCTTTGGATACTCAAGTCTCATATAAAATGGCACATCATTTGCATACAGTGTACGCAAACCTCCCTGCGTTTTAATTATTCTCTAGATTATGTATGTCGAATACAATGTAAATGTTATGTCAACAATTGCTATGCTGTGTTGTTTAGGGAATAACATAATACTTAGGACAGAGAGGGAAATGGAGACAGGTCCTTCTCACCTTCTGGTACTTTCTCTCTCTCTCTGGTTGGCCCTGCTTACTCCCCTCCTCCCAGCCTTTGTGCTAAAGTCTCTGACCCTGTCTTATCCCACCATCCCCAGTGTCTCTGTTATAATCATTGAACAAAGATGTCATCCCATCCACACTTAGAGTGAATCAAAGTGGAACAAGGAACCAAAAAAACCCACTAAGAAACAAACAAACAAACAAACAAAGCCCTGGGATTCAGTCCCCAGCCTGGCAGAGGGGCAGGGAGTAGGGAGCAACAATAACAAGATATGAAATGAGTTCATGTGCAGGGAGAGATGTTTGTAAAGGCTAAGAAGCGAATAGAATGACCAAGGACTTTGTAACTAGGCAGCTGACTATTGAGTCATAGCCCAGAAGAAAAAAGTTGGGTGTCTCCGCCCATTTCCCACTGCTCCAGAGGGGCCTGTTGTCTACTTGTATGCCTTTGTGTGTTTATGCATGAAATTTAAGGAAGAGGAGCCTGACCTCATCCAGAAACTTCTAGTGACATGATTGACACTGAGGTGCACAGCATGGCACCTGTGCAGTCTGGAGCAGCAGTGATGAGGTTAGTCAGGGCAATACAGAGAGTGACATGGGCTATGGGTGGCAATCACTAAAGTGATTTCTGACCTTGTGATGCTCTTGAGCAAGACATTACCTTGAGCCCAGGTGGCTGAGCTCCCATGCACATGACAGAGTGCGGCCCTGCAGCCCCTGGTTCAATTTCCCCGTCACCTTCTGAGTTTTATTCTTTGGTAGACAGTGACACGCCTGTTGAGCCACAGAAGGAAAGATGCCTGTGTGTTGACTCTGCTTCCTCTGTTTTATTGTTTTATCCCAAAGGACTCTGCACTATTTTATGATGTTCTGGCTGACTGACAGAAGCACCACCAACTTGTCCTTCCTCCAGAATTCTGCAGCTACATGTCACAGGCAGTGCTGATTTTAGACATATGTAAACTCCAGAATACAGAGGACTGTGACAGATTCCAGCTTTGATGACCTAGCAGGTTTTAGTGATAATGGGACAAGGTAGCTGTCCTGAGATAAAGTCTCTCAGAAAGCTGGAAAGCCATCAGACCTTGGTAGGAGAGGACAGGAATTCGTAAAGTTCTCCAAGACCATGGTGGGTTTGAAAATCTACCACCCAATTGGTTCCTCCCTTCTGGTGCAGCTATTGAATGCAGCTTCTTCCAGTCCTGTATAGTTGTTGAAGCTTTCTGGTCATAGAAATGTAATTTTGTCTTCTAACAATCCAGGGCATATTGCATTCATACCACTTTGCAAATGAGAAAGTGGAAGTTAATAATGACAAATAAACTCATGGCTGAAAAGAAGTCAGTTCTCAGCAATTTCTCTCTGCCCCAACATGGTCATATGGTGACCAGTCTTGTGGTGGATAAGATAAAGGTCCATGACCTAAATAAGTGCTTATCTGCCCTAAGGAATGTGGAGAGTGTTGTGAATGAAAGAAAATCTCTTACAGATAGCCATCCTCTTCTGCAAACCCATAGACCCGCCATGTTGAAATTGACTTAAACTTAGCTTAAATAGAATGCAAGGTAGACCAGTTGTCTTTATCTGTTGCCTCTTCCTACACTGTAAGCAGGGTGAAGGCCCTGACATGGCATGGTGAATTATCTGTAGAACCCCAAAGGAGTGGGCTCCTTCTATTTTGGAGTATGTAGAATCATAAAGATTTTCTTTAATTAGATAGTGCCGGATAGATTTAATTAAAGCTTCAAACCTGCAATTTTCTTTGTTTGATTGATCAGTTGGTGCTGATTGCCTGCAGCAATTATGCAGGAGGAGGGGGCTTTCAAATTCTGATGGCAAGAAGAGGCAGCTGGAGTCGCCTCTTGGGTACTCAGTTGTCAGAGTGGTCCTGGAAAGGGTGAAATTGCACAAATGTCTTCTCGCTGTGCACATGTAAATAGGGTGCCCAAGTTACCTTCTGTTTAAGTCATGGAGTTGGCTGATGTGCCTGGTAGAAAGTTCCCAAAAGTAGTCATGCCCCAGAGGCTAGGCAGTATCCCATTATTTTTTTTATTTTATTTTTTGTGATTTCTTTTTTTGAAATAATTGAAGCACAGTGTTGAGAAGATTTTGCAATGGCCTTTAATTTGTCTAAGTCCTGCTGGAGGTTCAGGAGAGACAGATAACTTCACCTCAGTGAACGTGAAAGGTACTAAGGCACAGCTTTGAAGATTGAAAGGCCAGGGTTTGAGTCTTGCCTCTGCTGGCTGGTTACCTGCTCTCAGATCCCAGGCATGCACCCTTGAACTCCTCTCCCTCATCTGTAAAGGACACATTTTGGAGAGGACACGTTGAACTGATGTATATGCATGAAGCATCCTTGTCTTGCATGTTCTGGGATCTTACTGGATGTCTGTCTTTCCCTCTCCCTGCTCTCTGATGACTTACTAGAATACCACCACCATCAACCCTTTAAGAGCTTATGGGGCCACTGCCACCTTGGTCATTGTTGCACATGTAGCTGCTGACACCCCTATTTGATACATACTAAGCCTCAGCAAATACTGGTCTAGTGAGATGAATGAATGTTAGGTACACAGAGGGCCCCAGAACAAGTGACATCAGTAGAGAGTGGAAGAGATGGTGCTGAAGAATTGCCACACTCATGAAGCTTGAGGATGTAGACCATGGTGAGCCGTAGCCATTGGAAAGCTTTGCTGGGAAGCCTACATTCTTTCTCTTTAGACCAAGTCAAGGGGTCTCAGGGCTAAGATTCGTTCTCAGTTCCAAACTGGAGTAGGAGGCCCAAGAAAACCATCATGATGATATAGCCCAAAAAAAATTGTTTAAGTTTAAAAACATAAAGCAGGGGCTAGCAAGATGCCTCTGTGGTAAAGGGGCCTGCCATCAAGTCAGGTGCTGACCTGAGTTCGATCCCTGGGACCCACATGGCGGAAGGAAAGAACTGACTCCCACAAGTTGTCCTCTGACCTTCATATGTTCTCTGTGCCATGCTGACAACACCCCCAATAGTAAATAAGTAAATGTGATTTAAAAACCACATGCAACAGGCCCCAAAGATCTGTGCATGGGGTTTATGGCTGTGTAAAAACATGGATGTGGCCAACAAGGCACAGAGGAGAAAAAGGCACATGGTGACGATACAAGCGTAGGGAGGATTTAGTATTTTTAAATTTTTCTTTATTTAAAAGGTTTTTTTTGACATGGTTGCATTTTCAGTTGATTTAAAGTTAAATGTGGAAAAAAAGGAAATCCATAAACACTTTGTTCCCGATCCACATAATGGAGGGACAGATTCTGGTGGGCCCAAAGGACAAAGTCCAGGATGAAGAGAAGGTAAGTGTGTGTTGGAAGATAGGTGCTGAGGCGTGTGAGGTGCTTAACTGGAGAAAGGGGTGCTTGGAGGACAGGGTGAGGTCTGTCTCACAGCTAGGAAAGGATGTTGGAGCCGCATCAAATGGTGGCATTGTAGTCAGGCTGTGCTGTGGACATTCCAGGAGAGCAAACTTCAGTCCACCTCTGACCTTGTCATCTATCTGGGATGGGGCTCCCTTGTTCTGGAATCATCAGTGTCAACAGTTGATGCTTTGGGGACTGTCCCTCTGTGGGGCATGGTGGGTAGTTCTGCACCAATGATTCTGTAGCTGAGGGGTGGGGGTTGCACATCCTGCAGCCCTGGCTGTCTGGAGAGCTGTGCCCTGTGACAGCCAGAGGGACGAGAGATGGGCAGGCTAGGAAAAGGTCTTGAGAATAACAGTTGATTTGACTTTGTATGACTCGTGTGTGTGTGTGTGTGTGTGTGTGTGTGTGTGTGCGCACGTGTGTGTGTGTGGTGGGTGTGCATATGCACATGGAGACCAGGGGTTGACACCAAGTGTCGCTTTCAATTACTTTCCTCTTTATTTTTTGAGACAGAATCTCTCCCTGAACCATGAGTGTAATCACCAATTCAGCTAGATTGGCTGGGCAGTGAGCTCCAGAGATCCTCCTGACTCTGCCTCCTTAGTGTTAGCATTCTAGGCAGGTGCTGGGCTCTCTGTGTAGGTGCTAGGCATCAGAACTCAGGTCCTTATGCTTGCGCTGTAAACACTTTACCCCTGAGCCATCTCCCTGGTCCCAGTTTGATATTTTAAATGTGTTTTATTTTGAACTTTAGACAATAACAGAGCGCTTATTTTTTATACGGATTCTTAGGGACTCTGGGCATTTTCATGGCTGACTGCCTGGTCTAGGTGGGTACTTCTCCGTTTTCTGCATACAGGTATTTCCTGGTCATCTGTGGCAATGTCCATTCTCATGTAGAATGCCTGAGGAGGACTCACTAATCTGTTTCCTGTGAGATCACTGCACTCACAGCCTATGCACATTGTACTCTGGGACCCTTCCTGCCAGCCCCTTGGTCCCTGGCTGCCCTGAATGGTGGGGTATCGGTCACTTGGATCAAGTTGGTGGTCTGTCACTTTGTGGAAGGCACAAATGGACCATTTCAGCCACCCCTCCCCTTCACCAATCCAGGTGTGCTGATTGAACTTCAGCAGCTCCACAGCTGGGCACCAGGGCTCAGATTTACATTTTCTTTGCAGCATTCTGCTTGTGCCCATGTCTGTTTACCATTTGCAGATAATACTATGTTGTCTTAATCTGTTTTTTTCTGGCTAATGATGTGTGTGCTTCATTCCGCTCAAGCATGGGATTGGAGTGGATGTCTGTCTGCGTCTCAGAGTTTCCCCCTCTGTGTTCTCCTGGTGGCCACAAGTCCTTGTGAGGAACTGAGTATGAGATCAGCCCCCAGTGCCAGGCTTCTTAGGCTGCCCCTTCCTGCTCTGGTGAGGACACACACGTTAGCCTTTTAAGTCTTCCCTGCAGGTGTGATGGGGTGGGAACAATGCTTCCTCTTCCAGGAATCTGTGAGGGCAGGAGGGGCCTGCCAATGCCATTGATTGCTATCCTGCTCCCAGCAGAGCGGTTTCACTCTCAGGATGGTGAGAAGATTCTGATGTGTTGTGCATTACTCTCCATCACTCCTGCTCAGTGGCTTGCAGTACCATCTCTCCTCTAGACTTTGGGCCCTTTCTGCTTCTCCTGACTGTCAGAAGGCCCCATTCTTGCCAGGTAGTAGCCAAGGACTTATTAGCATCCTGGGTCCTGGATCCACATGCCAAGGACCCCCAGATGTCTGCTCTACCCAGTTCCTACTCTGAGCCCTGGTATCCTGGCCGAAGGCCAGAAGCCCTCTGAGCACTGACTGAAAACTGTGAATTGAACACTTTGTTCCTTACACTGGTCCCACAAGGTGGGCATCATTACCCCCGCTTCACAAACAGAAAGAGGTTTGGAGTAGGGCAGTGGTGGCACTCGCCTTTAATCCCAGCACTCGGAAAGCAAGGGCAGGTGAATTACTGTGAGTTCGAGGCCAGCCTGATCTACAAAACAAGTTCCAGGACAGCCAGAGCTGTCACACAGAGAAACCCTGTCTTGAAAAAACAGCAACGACAACAAAAGGAGGCTTGGAGAGATCAAGTCACAGTGCAGAGCCCAGACTCAGCTCAGAGTCAGACGCCATACACTGTGAAGTAGCCCATGAGACATGGGTGGTGTCTGTGATCCTCAGGTAGACCCAGGTTCCATAGGACCCAGGCCGGTTTGGAAGATTTTTTAAAAATTTATTTTTATTTTTAGTGACGTCTGTGTGTACATGTACATGAGCATTTTGGCACCCACTTCTCCACACCTGAGAGATTTGGACCCGAGACCAGTCTGACTGGGCCTGCTACTTGTCACTGTGGCCCCCAGAAAGATCTGACAGTTATCTAGACCCCACTTTGAAGGCAGGAAGACAGCCAGGGATGTGGGGTGACAAAGACAGAACTGGGCATTGGAAAGAAGAGTCTTGTTCCAGAAGACTCTTGGAGCAGAGACTGTCATAGGTTGTGGCAGCACCTTCAGGGGGCTCCATCTTGTAAGTAAAGGCTGGAGTGTGGGTTTCTGTAGCCTGCGTTGCTGGCCTCCTTCAGGATTTAGTCTTGGGTCTCAGAGAATGGAGCCTTAGAGACCAGAGACAAGGATAGACTGGGGTCTTTGAACAGGCCAGGCCCAGACAGACGCTGGAGGCTGCTCTTGACTGTCCTACTGGGGTAGCCTCTAATGTGGGTTCTCTTGCTCGTGGGCCTGCCCTAGTGCCTTCTTTCTCTCTTCTCACTCCCTTCCTTGTCTCTGTGTCCCCTAGTCAGATATGGTGATGGCTTAGATGTATCCCTGAAGAATGGCCACAGTGGGACCTCTTGGCTGAGTGTCTGAAAGCATGTGTACTCTGATGACTATCAGAATGTCCAGGCCCCTCACTTGTTACCAACGGCCGCTATAGCTCTGACAGTGCCTGTGGCTTATGTGCTAATCAACAGCTGAAGGCCTGAGCATTTACTTTTAGGTTGCGTCAGAGTGTAATGGCAGAGTCTCAGGAGTCCTGCTTCGTGTTTTACTGTTTTCCCTCTGAACAGTTCCCTCTGAACGGTTTCTCTGTTCCATTGAGATCAAGCACCCTAAGAGCACTACTACTTGTAGTGATAGGGGAGCAGGCCTGCTTTTCGTCCTGCCCAGCTCCTGCA
>LOJH01067283.1:0-10240 GCA_001685095.1 Ellobius talpinus | reverse complement strand
AGAAGAAGAAGAAGAAGAAGAAGAAGAAGAAGAAGAAGAAGAAGAAGGGATAGATTTAAAACACGAGGAAGCACTGTAACACTGTAAAGATGCTTGCTTGCCCAGGGAAAGATGAGAATCAAAGGAGGGACAGAGATTTAACTGCTCAATGAAAATGCCAGCAGACTTGGCTTTGGTTTTCCTGATTCTGCAAGTCAGGAGGTACAGTAAAAGGATTAGCTAGCTGGTCTCTAGTTGGTAGGTACATCATAATAACACAGGAAGCTTTCACTAAATTCTAGAAGATGGCTGAGGCAGATATAGTGTTGGCTTGGCAATATTATGAAGTCCTTCAACGTCATGAAGGTAGTAGATTCAAGAGTAGTTCTCTATTGAGACCGACACATTTCCTAATTGTATACATTCCTTAAGTATATGCAAACAGAGAATCAGTTCTGGAAATAATGTAATGAAGAAAATTATATTGGTCATTGGCTGAAGAGATAATCTTGTGACTAAGAGCACTTGCTGTTCTTCCAGAGAACGGGAGTTGAGTTCCAAGTTAAGTGACTCACAAAATCCTTAACTACACTGCAGGAGATCTGATGCATCTGGCCTCTGATATATCTGCATCATCTGCAAAACCCGCAGGTCTACATATAATTAAAGCCAATAAAATACATTTTAAAATATTGGTCATAAGAAAAGTGCAAACCTTTGATCAGGATAGTGTAAAAACACTGATAGGAAATTAGCATCAAGATGACTGATATGTCAAGCCTTCGGGTGGCAAGCTCAGCCTCTTTATCTCCTCAAGTAGAGACAAAGTGACTTTGGAGGAAGAGGAGATGGAATCAGATATTTCTACTCTGGCTGCAAAGTGAGTTAACAACCAAATATCCTCACTTCCTACCACACACCAAGGAAAAGCTTTACAGTATAGCATGTGCACAGATTGTCAGAATGAGGTCACTCAACTCATCTAAAATATTTTTTCCTATTTTGACTAGTAATTTGATTCACTTAATAATGACTTCCATAAAATAATTGGAGAGTTTTATACAGATATACAACAGTATCTTGAAGTTTTAGGCACATTACCTAAAAATCACATTACCCTTATGATATATTTGTTGTGTACTAATTTCAAAGGGTAGAAACAAACAGAGACAACTCCAGTGGACAGAAGGGGCGACTCCATGGTAAAGAGTCCTAAGCTGCTCTTCCAGAGGACACAATTTCAGTTCCAGCATCCACATCCAGTGGCTTACAAAGCCTATCTCTTAAGCTTCAGGGTATACTCTTCTGTTCTCAGTAGGCAGTGCACTTATGTCTACGCACTCACAAAAAGACACAAGCATACTCAATTAAAAGAGAACAAAAATATTAAGAAAACAGAGAAATTTTTGCCTCTCTTCTTCCTTCGTTCTCTCTCCCCTTTCCTCTCCTCCTTCCATTCTTCCCTCCTCCTTCCCTCCCTTCCTTTCTAAAATAAGTATCTATTTAGATAACGTACAAGATGATCGCTCAATACAATATTAAAAGACAACTAGGTAGGTAATTTCTAAAGATTGTATGTTGATAATGGTAAAATACTCTGAAGAAAGCACAGAAAAACTATTATAACTAGATAAGTGCAAGGAATAGGTTTTATATTAAAAAACTTGTGTTATTTGTAGTATGGTAGTAGAATAAGAGAAGGTTCTATTGTTTTTGTTGGAAAATAGTTTGTCAGCTTTTGAATAAATGTGAAAGAACTTAAAGATACTGCGGAAATCTGACACACATAGAAATAAACAACAATGATAAAATTGCCAGAAGTGCAGGTGTTTTTCGGTCTTATTTCATATTTTCAGCTTGACATCAGGGATTGTGTCTCACAGTAATGACAGAACCATAAACCATCACCTGCATATTACATACCATTTTGATGCATAATAAGTGTTTCCATATCATTAAATATTTTCAAAACATGAGTGTTAATTGCTGTGTACCTCCCCCCTATGACCTCTCATATTTCTGAGTACTTAAATATGTAAAACATTATTACGGACTTCCGGTAGTTAACCTTGTGTAAATGATCCAGTTGTGTTTGTCTCATTTGAGTGACACCTCCAGAATGTTGCTGGGTTTTTTGTTTGTTTGTTTGCTTGCTTGTTTGTTTGTTTTCCAGGCAGGCTTTCTCTATATAACTGCTGGCTGTCCTGGAATTTACTCTGTAGACCAGGCTGGCCTCAAACTCACAGATGTCTGCCTGCCTCTGTCTCCTGAGTGCTGGGATTAAAGGTGTACATAACCACTGCACACCCACATTTCTGTATTTTTAAATTATGTATTTCCTTCTTAAATTGTCAAGAATTTCTATATTTGGTAACATGATTTCAGTAGCACAATAGCAAGTGATCTTACTGGAGCTCACCCAGAAATTCTTAAAAACAAATTTTATTCATTTTGCTGCAAGAAGTCATTACCATCCACATATGAATTTGAGAAGAACTTGCCTGGAATTTTCCTGAAATGAGTGAGTAGAAATAATTTGTTCTTTGCGGAACTGTAGTTTTCAGAAAGAAAAAGAAGGTAGTTAAACAACGACATTGATTATCTGAGAAGCATAAGGGTTGAAAGTAGTGGAATAAACATCTTTTATTTTCTTATATCTCTAATATAAAAATTACTACATAGTTATAATTTTTCCACAAAATTTAGCTTTTATTTGAATACACCAAATATTTTCTTCATTTCTAGGTTAATACATTCTTTATAATAATGGATCCAGTGCTATTAGTAAAAGACTCCTCATGTCATACTAATATCTTTTTGTTTTGTCTGAGACAAGGACTCACTATGGAGTCCTAGATGGCTTAGAACACACAGAAAGCTGTCTGCCTTTGCCTCCCTTGTGCTAGGATTAAAGCCATGCTCCCCTACACTCTACTACTAACTTTTTAAAATAATAAACTATAGCAAAGGAGATCATAGATATATAAATCTATACAAGATAATGCTGCATAGTTACCTGTTTATCACAAAGCGATCATTCCCAAGCAAATATAACAAGTTCCAAAATAAGTTGGTTTATATATTTGCCATTGTTAAATCATCATTTAAAATTTTTTGAGTTTATAATATAATCATAACTTTTATTCCTTTCGTTTTCTTCCTCTAAACCCTCCCACATTATCCTCTTTGCTCATTTCCAAATTTTTGGCCACTTTTTTCACATTATCATCATATGCATGTGTGTGTAAGCATATATTCCTAAACATATCCTGCTCTTTAAAAATAGTAAATATTACGTTTTATAGCAGCAAATACTTGTTAAATGTCTAAGGAGTCCTATGCATTCTGCTGTTTGAGCTTTTATCTATATAATGACAGTATAGTCAATTATGTTTTTCATATAATTCATATATATTAAATCTCTATATATTATTTCAATCAGAACCTGTTTTCTAAAGCCTTTTATTGTTATTTAATGACCACACACACACATACACACATAATTCCACCAAAATGTCTTCTTTTTATACAAGTAGATGAAGGCTGACATTGAATTGGAGGAATAAAGAAAACGTGATTAAAAGAAGCACTTTTCAAAATGGAGTTCTGTGAAAGCACAAAAATAAGCTAAAAAATAGATGAAGATTGGATGACTGTCTGAAATATAGATTGCCATGGAGATAATGGCTGTTTCTCAGGCTCACAGACTTAGCTGTTGAGAAATGTAATTTCTCTCCCCTTTAGTTTCTGTGTCAGTGTGATTGGCAAAGATGCAAGTGCATTATCAGTTTGATGATATTACCCCAGAGCACACGATGGATGTAATTATGACTTCTAGTAGGAAAAGTGCTCTAGAAATTGCTTGATATGTAAAGAAAGAGTGTAGGCATGACTTTACAAAGTCTATGTTTTTAATTTTAATTTTTAACATGTATTTTCACATTGGCACATTGCAGTTTAATTTGGATTTACTTCTTTGGTCACAGAGCCAAGCCTTTAAAAAAAGTTTTATTTACTTATATTTCATTCTATTCATGTGAAATTTTGTCTGCATGTATATCCATTCACCTTGTGCGTGTGCAGTGCCACAGAGGCCAAGAGAGGGTGACGTAGCCTCTGTAGATGGAGTTTTAAATGGACAGTCGTAAGCTACCATGTGGTTGCTGGAAACTGAAGCATGGTTCTTTTCAAGAGTAACAAGTGTTCTTTACGACTGAGATGTCTACATTGTTTTTGAGAATTCTCTGTTGTATAGTTTGACCTAGTTTTCCGAGATGTGTTGAAAACTTGAAGAATACTGACAATGGGGAGACTGGTTTAAGAAAAAGTGAAGATGTTTTTAGTAAAACAAACAAACAAACAACAAAACACAACTTCCTGTTTTGGGGAAGTGTTCAGTAGCAAAGGGAGTTATGACTCAGGGTTTCCCACCATCAGTGACAGTGTTCAGCACTAACTTCTCTAGTGTTAACTGCAGAAAGCCACACTCTGCATGTAACTTTAAACAACAGCTAATGTGGCAAGAACGTTTAAAAATAACCCTTATTGTTAATCTTTAAAATGTAAGTTTTAGAGTATTATATTAAATACAGACTGAAGTAAAACTTAATTTCCCAAGTGCACTTGGAATTTTACTTAATATGAGATGTTTTACATTGTCTTGTAAATCCATGCTTCACAGGCCTTAGTTACACACTCATCTGTGAGGAACACAACAATATTTTCATCAATGTGGTGATATTATTATTGCTGTATGGACAACAGAACCTTCAGGATTCATGTTCCCTTTAGTTCTGGTAACATTGAATCTTAAATATTATGCATTTTAATCACAAAAATTGTGACATTAATTAAATAAAAGGCATTGAATGAGCTGTCACATAGTCTCAGATATCAAGATACACTTTAATATTATTTTGCATATAAAAGAGTATTAGTAATGAATAATTTTATGTAAATTCAATGCAGATGATTACATTAGACAGTCCAAAAGTTGTAAGACTAATGAAAGCTGTTTACTTTTTACTGATATAAAATGAAATTGTAAAACTAATTATTTTAGGACTCTTAATAAGTCCTTCAAGTTTACATCAAGATGAAAACAAAATGAACTAATATTTATTTGCTCTCAGTAATACATTTCTTCAGGCAACATTAGAATAACTTTTAAGCACACAGAGAGCTTCCTCCCACCACACACATACTTGCAACCCTAACATGGTCATGAAGCAATGGAGTTTTGAAAAGCCCACCCCTCTATGAGTGAATATTAGAATCTTCATGGGAAATACAATATTAGACTGTCTTCTTTTACCAGTGACAGCAGAGAAAGTCAGTTATGAAATTGAGTTTTAAATGAGAGGATCTTAATGATATTTAACCCTTTCATGTTTTTAGAATAAAAGTTTATATTTTCTGCTTGGGAAAATAAAGTGAAAACAACAGCTTACTTATATATGGAGTCTTTTTGTAAAAGGAACTTATGGACAACTATTGCATATGGACAACTATTGCAAAATCATCATTTTATACAAATTTGTGGTTGATACACAAGAAGACAGAGAATAGATAAATAACACTGAAAATGTTTAATAATGCTTCAAGAAATAGTATTGCTTTATAGTTCCAAGCATGAGAAACCTCTTTTCAAGTTGTTGATTAGAGTAGTGCAAGTGAATCCCAAGCACAGTCTACAGCTGCTGTCCTTGGTTATTTCTCTGAGATTGCAGCAGACGCTGAACACTTCAGACAAAGGACTGTAAAGATTTGAGCTGGATTTAACCTGGAAGCCTCCTTCCTGTAGTCAAGCTCTCCTAGTAACAGTTCCTATCTAGCTGTGATACCTGTGAACCGCAACATTGATCAGCATGGTAAACTATCTATCATGGTACTTAGATCTTTATGGAAATCATCAGCTAGACAATCTAATTGGACTTAACGACAACTAGACACCTAGCCAACTACGCACATCTCATGAGTTCATAGAATTTGGAGTAGAACTTAAATAGTGCCCCTTTGCTAAACAGCATAATCCCTAACTTCATTCTAAAACATCTCCTTATGCCCCCAGAGAAGAGTAGCTGTTACCTGAATCAAAACCGATTCTCTTTAGAGAAAATAGACACCATTACAGAAAACCACAACTGGTTGTATTTCAGAGACCATCTTATTTTGGGGTGCCCCATCCCTACAGATATATCTACAAGACAACTGCACCTAAGGTCTTAGGAATCACAGAAGAGGAGAAAATGCAGTTATAGGAGTCTGTTGGGAGACTGTGTCTCATAAAAACGAGAAGGAAGCCTCCAATGATAACAATATGGCTTCCCAACCAAGACCTGAACAACAACGAGACCGATCGAAATGCTAAGTGGGAGGGGAAAAATCTCATGGTATCTAACATCTGGATTAAGAATTACGGGAAATTAATAACTACTCAACTACTGAGAGAGGGAGCATTAGTCTCTTCCAGATTATCTGATATAAATGGGTCAGCCCTGAAATCATATACACATAAACAACACTAAACACATTATACATTTACTGTGGGACAATGTTCTTATACCTTGTAAAGATTTGACACTTGTACTGATTTAATAAAATGCTGATTAGACAGAAGCCAGGCAGGAAGTATAGGTGGGGAGTCCAGAAAAGAAAAATTCTGGGAAGAGGAAAGGCTCAGTCTGCAGCCATCAGCCACATGTAGAGGAAGCAGAATGAGAATGCTTCACTGATAATAGGTACCAAGCCACGTGGCTAGCACAGACAAGAACTGTGGGGTAATTTAAGATGTAAGAGTTAGTTAATGAGAAGTCTGAGATAGTAGGCCAACCAGTTTATAATTAATGTAGGCCTCTGTATGTTATTTGGGACTGAACGACTGCATGACTGGGTGGGACAGAAACCTCTGTATACACACACACATATTCATTTACATATATAAGTTTATACATTTTATATAAATGCATAAAACAATATATATATATAGTGTGTGTATTTACAACAATCAAAGGAAAGAAGGTCCATAAATTTTAGAGTGAGGGAGAGCATGGGGAGGCTGAGAGGAGTTGTGGGAGGGGTTCAAGAGAAGAAAGGGAAGTGGAATGTAATTATATATTAATTAAAAACAAGAAGCCTGTCTCTTCAACAAAAAACTGTATTTACTGTGGGCCCTTTAAATGAATGTTCAAAGAAAGATTCAGAAAACACACATTAAAGCATGTGCGGCTTTGACCTATTCTGCAGGTATAAAGACTCACTTCTCCCACCAAGAGGCATCAGTTTGGATCAAGAAAAGGTCAGGGCGAGATGTCAAGTTTGCATAATGACTCCTTTGCGGGAATACATGGTTTTCATATACTTAAAACAGAAGAGCCATCTATACTTAGTGTTTCTAAATTATTTCCCAAAGGAGGGTAGAGTATTTTTAAAATTTTCATTAAGTTGTCAGCACTCTGAATACAAATTCTGGATTGTGCTCACGATACTGTGTTTTATAGTCGTGACTTTCTTGTCCACAGCAACTGCTACAAAATAATTTTAGAATGAAAAGATGTAGTGCAGAAGACAGCAATACAACAGTATGTGTGGAAAATGAGGACTTTATATTTCTATCTTAGAAAGTGCATTATCTAAAGCATCAGAATAAATGACAGTGATATTTGATAATAATCTACAAGATATATAAATATCTTTCACAAACATCGTATCTAGATTAAAAACTACACACGTGGAAACAATGATAACAACTGAATCTCTTTCCAGTATGTGTTTAATTGTTCACTTCATTTGCATATGTTTAGTGGATAATACCAATATTTTAAGAATATGTGACAACTGTGCTGATTTATTGCTTTAAACTATGCATATGGTCTTGAATGTCATTGCAATAAAGCCCAGATGCCCACCAGGCTTACCAAAGTCTGAGTCTGCCCTTCCACTATATCACAACTCTAGAAACTTCATTCTGCTCCAGCTGCATCCATGCCCTCCCCACATCTTTGCTTGGTGTTGTCTCTGCCTAGAGTGTTCTTTCTTTTGAGTTTATGTTGGCTGATTAATTTTAGTCTTCCAGATATCATATTAACCATTGAGTGATATATGAAAAGTCTTGAAATATGAGAAGCACACTATATCATCTTTTTTCTCTCTCTCTCTTTTTTATAAATTGTGGCCTCATGTAACTTGACAATTTTGGAAACATCCTAATCTGTATAGTCTTCATGACCTGTTATTGAGTACAAATGATTTGCAATAGATAGATTGAAGGAAAATGCATGCAAAAATTAAGCTGATTGTAAATGTCTCATGAATAGGATTTGAGAAGTAATGGTAAAGTCTGAGAAAATAAAAACCAAAGCTGGACTGAATGCCAATCTGAAATAATGGAGAAGAGTGCCTTCCAGATTCAACCTGATTCACACAGTGTTAGAACAGTAGGCTATTTCTTCATGAATTCAGCTGGGGAGCATATTATTGTCTATTCTGGCTAAGGTATCATGATAGCCAAGGATTTTATGGATTGCAAGAGAGCTGGAAAATTAGCCAAGTTTACTAATAGAGAAGGAACAAAAGAGCACAATCAAAGCATAGAGAGGAAAATGTTTAGAAAATATAACCCAAAATTTACTCTTTGTCATAATTATGCTATTTTATTTTGCATTCTGACTGATGACTTTAATATCATAATTCCCACCATTTTAATAGAATTTAACGATTCTGTTTTGGGGGTAATTTTTCTTTACCAAAAAAGACATTTGTTTTTAATTATGTGTATATGTATCTGTCTTTGAGTGTGTGTACATAAGTGCAGTGCTAGCAGATATTAGAAGAGAGTTCTGGATCCTCTCAGGCTGGAGTTACAGGTAGTTGTGAGCAGCCCAATGTGGGTGCTAGGAACTGAGTTAAGGTTCTCTATAAGAGGAGCCCTCACCCTTAAATCTCCCCAGTTTCTATTTAATTAAAATACTTATTTATTTATGTATTATTTATTTATTCAATTAATGTATATGGGTAGACCCACATGTGTGCAAGAAGACTGTGTGGAGGTCAGAGGACTCTGGTAGGAGTGTATTTCTCCTTCTACCTGTGGTTCCTTCCTAAGGATCAAGCTCAGGTTGTGAGGTTTGGGGTCAGGCACCTTACACAATAGTGCATTTTGCTGGCTACAAATTTACTTTTAGTGTGTGCGTGGGAGGGTGTGTAGAGTATGTACACGTGTGGGAATGGGTATGTGCCCATGCATGTACATGGCGCCTAGAGGAAGATGTTGGGCCTCTGAAAATGAGCTGGTAGCCAAGAAGTCCTTGCAATCCTCTGTCTTCACCTACTACAGTGCAAGGGTTACAGGTATACCCAGCTCTTTATGCTGGGGATTTGAACTCAGATCCTCATGGCAGCAAGTGCTCTTATTTGCAAGAACTTCTCCATTGACCCTTTTCCCATTAATCATTTCCCTTCTTCCTTCCTACCTTTTCTTCCTTTTCAATTCTCTTCTTAGCTTCAATTTATTAAGCTTATTAATTGCTTCTCTCAGTTTCTGTGCCACTGAGGAACATGAAGTAACCAATGGGGTAACTAGAACTGTGGGACTGACTGTACCATGAGTAACAAACATCTGAGCTTTGCATTCACTGGCACCTAGAAGATTAATCAACAGAATCTCAGCCCCAACCACACCAATTAGAGGAAAAGATGAGGAGAAAAGGTAAGAACATATGCAATACCACAAAGAGCAACACAACACCAGTAAAACCTAAAACCCCACAACCTTGCATATAATTTTTACTGTTATAAATTAGAAGTGCAGAGCCATTTCTTTCTTTACTTAATTCACTACCAAAGACATCATGAATGACTTAGGCTAACACATTCACCAAACTGAGTTACAGGGAGTAGAATATTAAATGAGAAAGCATAGATAAGCTATGCCTGGGTTTCTTGCCCATTTTCTCTTGTTCCTCTTTCTCCTCATCAGACATATGGCATTCCCAATAGTTTGTGTATCATATTCTGGCAGAGAATGAGATATTTTCTCAGGCATCCAGCATTAATGAAGGGTGCTCCATGTGACTATCCTTGAAGTACCAGATGCTGGAAACTTTGGCTCCAGGGCTAAAGGGATCAACATTAACATGTCCTTACATTAACAGACCTCCTGCATCACCATATAAAAGAAAAGCAGAATTTCCAGGTGGTGGTGGAGCATGCATTTAATCCCAGCACTCAGGAGGCAGAGGCAGGAGGATCTCTGTGAGTTCGA
>LOJH01067281.1:0-10241 GCA_001685095.1 Ellobius talpinus | reverse complement strand
CTGCCTGACTCTGCTTTCTTTCTCCCAGAATTCTGTTCGGTCTACTCCGCCTATGTAAGCTGCTGTCCTATCAAAAGGCCAAGGCATTTTCTTTACTAACCAATGAAAGTAACACATTGACAGATGACCCTCCTATACCACATATACACACACATACATGAAAAGGGAGGAGGGAGGGAAAGAGAGGGAGGGAGAGAGAAAGAAGGAGGGAAGGAGGGAGGGAGGGAGGAAGGGGAAAATAATTTGGTGCTATGAAAATCATAGACTAGCAGATATTCCAAAGATTGTCAACTGAGATGTCTAACAAGGGACTGGAGAGATGACTCAGCAGTTAAGAGCACTGGTTGCTCTTCTAGAGGTTCTGAGTTCAATTCCCAGCATCCACATAGCAGCTCATAACTGTCTGTAACTTGAGTTCCAGTGGATCCTACAACCTCATATAGACATACATGCAGGCAAAATACAAATGCACATAAAGATAAATAATCATCTTAAAAAATAAAAGAGATGCCTAACAGTAAACCTGAAGCTGGGGTGGAAGGCTCCCACCACACCTACTTGCTTTTGCTCCTGTCTCTTTCCTCACGCCTGCTCTTGCTTGCCTAATACTGGCGCTCCTCCAGCTTCTTCATTCAGCCTATTCCCGGGTTCTTGCAAAGTTTTTTTCATAATGATTTTTTATGACTTAGACCCAATTCCAATCCTAAATTCAAATCCCACATTTCAAGCTGTGCACTGGGAGACTTCCATTCGGGTATCTAGTTATGAACCAAGCACAGTCTGTTTAAAACTAAAGGCAGTGTTTGTACCACTCAGAGTTCTCCACTACCAACATCAGAAACCCACTCTGGCTTACCCAAGCAGAGAATAAACTCGCTGAGAGGGTATCAAGTAGCCTGCTCGTTGGCAGGAATGTTGGAAGAACAGCCACAGGAAGCTGGCAAAAAAAAAAAAAACAGGAAGTCTAGGGCACAGAGACCTCTTTACCTACAGACAGAAGTGGGTGAGGACGGTGCCCTGGTACTAGCTGTCACCCCCACCCCACAACATTATCATTGAGTCTCAATGATAATACACCTTCTCAGTCTCCTTTTAGCGTGGTGTCTGATGATAGTTTTGTGTCATTCTGTCCAGGTTGAAAGACCTAGATTGTACTATCCAAACGGCTTAGGTCATGTGCCTGGATCCCAGCTGCCAAAATAACCTCTTACTCCCTTCGGCTTCACACAAAAGAAAATTAATCACTATATATTTTTGTCTCCGTTTATCTCATGTCTCTGACTTCCCCTTTGCACCAAATGTTGCCATCCTTCTCTCTGTGGCCAGGGACCTGGGGACCCTCTTTTACTCTCTCTTCTTCCTCAGTTTCAGGGGCAGTCAGTCACTCAGGTCAGCAAGGGTTTGCGTATTGTTTTCCTCCACCCTATCTTCTGGATATTTCTGCAACTGCGGGCCTACTACAATCTCTCTCTCTCCACCATCCCTAAGGCAATCCTAACTGGATTCCACACTTCCACTCCTTCCCCGTTTATCCACCCATAGGTTAATCTCCACAAAGCAGTTCTTTTATCGTACCACTGTTTCTCAAACCATGTTACTACTACGTGCCTCGCCCGAGCATCCTCACAGATTTCCACAAGACCCCAAAGAGACTAAAAGGCAGACTGGTACCTCGAAAAAACGCGGCCTTCAGATGCATACTGTTATGGGGTCAGACCTTGAGTCCTGCCTTCCTAGTTCATATTCTTTAGCTTTCTTTTCTGGGTCTGAAGAGCTGGGGTAATAAGATACATCTCATAGGGCATCTGTAAGTCATCACTTTGAAAGTTTAAATGGCATTACATGTTGTATTTAGGTTGCAACATCATTCCACAGATGCTTACAATAGACAATATTCAACTTCAGACCTGTCTGGTTCAAGATGTTAAGTAAGGCTGTCATCACTGTAGTTTTAGCACAGGCAGGTTAGGATCAGCAGGCTACATGTTTTGGGGGGCAAAGGAGCAATCTCACCATCATTTACAGCATTGTTCCTAATTTCAAACAACTGACATACAAATGACCCTTTGAAAAATATTTTATTTGCAAGTAGAGAGCTTCCTGTGTTATTAACTTTGAGAATTAAATCCCCCAATTGGCTGCTTTCCATTCTAACGCTGCTGTTTGAAAGTGTTTGTAGGGTTTTCACTCTGTAAAAGGCTGCCATGAATTCCCTAAGGGGGCGGGGAGTCAATGTGTATGATGGACACTGGAAATTATGAGCTATTATGTCTAAGGCTTGCCCAACATCTATTAAACATGGAGAAGCTCAAGCACATAAAAAGAAAATTTAAAGTTGATTCTCTAACCAACAAGTTTGGTTATTGGTTCTACATGTTTAGACCCCACTCTATGGCCTAAATTTGATGTTGTCATCACTTGGAGAAAGTCCCATAGCCCCAGGTGGTTCGCTTCTCTGAGCTAGTCATAGATGGCACCATTGCAATTGCCAAAATTAGGCTCATTTGGTGTCCATTCATTCACTCATGGATACCTGAAACAAATCCCCTGTGTGAGGGATGGCTAACGAGCCACAGGATAGGCTTCAGCTCTCACCAACACCTTATAACACTGCTGATCTCTTCATCTGGAAGGCCAGTAAGAGTGGGAAATCCTACATGAAAGATGACACTCAGGTCAACACTGGTACACTAGTTACTAAGTAAGTATTCTTCAAACCAATCTCTATAGATAGTTTGCGTGCAGGTGAGTGTATGAATTCTTGGGCTCTGTAGCTTACTTCCTGTTCTTGCAGTTTGAGTGGCTTATAGGATAATATACGGTTATTATATGATTTAAACAATACAAAAGTGACCCTCCCTTTATCTCTGCTACCTTCTCCTGCCCCAGCTTGCTATCATTTCCCAAAGTCAGCTACCATATAACCCCTTAGAGTGAATCTACGTCTATTCTTGTTTTCCCCGTCTTGTGATAGTTTTGAGTTATGCCTGGATTGATTGTTTGTTTGTTTGCTTGCTTGCTTACTTGCAAGGGTCTCATGTAGTCCAGTGTAATTCAGGTTGGTCTTGAACTCCTGATTCTTCTGCCTGTAGTTTCCAAGTATATGCATGGCTTACAGTCATGCACCACCAAGCCCAGCAATCCCTGACAATTCTTGAGGGTTAGAACCTAAAAAACAAAAATATTACCATTTAGGATCTTCTAGCACATATCCTGCTTTTGTTAGGTATATTATTTATTTTTATTTTATACACATTGGTGGTTTTGCCTTCATCTTCATTCTAGATCCAGTTGGATCCCCTGAAACTGGAGTCACAGACGGTTGTGAGCTGCCATGTAGGTGCTGGGAAACGAACCCTGGTCCTCTGGAAGAGCAGTCAGTGCTCTTAACCACTGAGTCATCTCTTCAGTCCCTTGTTAAATATATTACTAAAACAAAGAATAAGGGTTGGAGAAATGGCTCACCAGTTAATAGCATGTACTGTTCTAGAGGACCCAAGTTTCAGTCCAGCACTCACACCAGGCAACTCATAATCACCTGTAATTCCAGTTCTAGGGGCTCTGACACCCTCTTCTGGCCTTCATAGGCACCTGCATTTACATGTGCATAAACCTACACATAGATACACATATACATATAACTAAAAAAATTAAAATCTTTCATCCATATGCTAGATATTATTTCTGATTTTGATGGACAAAAGAAATTGAAGCTTTTCTCTTTCATTTTATGCTTGTGTGCACTATAGGCTTATGAAATCTATGTAATTATGTGACTATAGAGTTTCATTTTCTTTTCTTTTATAGTTTCAGTTTTTTGAAACAGGGTTTCTTTGTGTATCCTGGCTATCCTGGAGCTAACTCTGTAAACCAGCTGGCCTTGATATTCCTGTCTCTACCTCGTGAGTGCTGGGACTAAAAGTGTGTACCACCACTGCCTAGCTAGGGTTTCATTTTAATATAACATTCAAACAATAAAATTCAAGGGACTGAAAACAACATTCTTTTACAAAACTTAATTTCTCTTGACACTTAAAAGAATATCTGAGAGAAAAAACAAGCAGACAAATCTTTTTTACTTACTTTGGAAGGTTATCTAACCAGAGGGAGTGAATAAAGGGATCAATAAAGGAGACTTCAGTTTCTTCTCAATCATGAGGCCAAGGCTTTGAGAATAGATCGAATGTGTCTTCACAGGTACTCTGAAGCCCTTCCCACACTGTTCTCACTTTGACACAGAGGAAGGTAACTAGGCTAGAGTCAAGCTTCTGAATTTTAGCCAGGCATGGTGGCACATGCTTGTGATTCCTGTGTTTGGGATGCAGAAGCAGGGATATCAGAAGTTCAGTGCCATCCTAATTTACACAGAGGGTTTGAGGTTAGCCTGTATTATCCCAGATGCCCTGTCTAAACAAAGAAAAGAAACAAGTTCTAAATTTTTGTATTTGATATAGCTACATACAACACATGGGTCTTGGTTAGGGTTTTTATTGCTGTGAAGAGACACCAATACCACAGCAACTCTTAAAAAGAAACCATTTAATTGGGGCAGGCTGCCAGTTTCAGAGGCTGTCTGTTATCATTATGACGGGGAGCATGGCAGTGTGCAGGCAGACGTGGTGCTGGTAAAGCAGCTGAGCTCTGCTGGCAAAGAAGTCGAGAGTCCTACATTTTGCAGGCAGCAGGAAGGAGACTGTAAAAATACCTCAAAGCCAGCCCCCGCAGTGACACACTTCCTCCAACAAGGCCACACCTACTCCAACAAAGCCACACCTTCCAATAGTGCCACTCCCTTAGGGGGCCTACCACAATTCGTGATAGTTGAGCTCATGAAAAATGGTACCTATTTGATTTTGCTGAATAAAATTGTACAGGGGTTTAGCAAGATACTTGAGCTGGTAAAGGTACTTGCTGCCAAACCTGAGGTAAATCCCCAGGACCACACGGTGGAAGGAAAGAACCAACTTGCAACTTGTCCTCTGACTGCCATCCATGTGTCATAACATGCTTGCAGGCACACACACACACACACACACACACACACACACATGCACTCTAAATACAGTGTAATAAATTTTTGAATTATACTTTAAGGTCTCTAAGTGAAAATAATCTAACCATAAATTCCTTTTTAAGGTGAATAACCTAGGTGGTTTTCTTGAGAAGTATGTATCCTAAGTATCTCACTTTCTCCCTTAGTGTGGGTTCTTAAAGGTATACTAAAACTTTTCTTAGTAAACTCACTTTGTTAAAAAACTAAAGGAAAGAGAAACTTCATTCAAAAAAAGATGAAATATCCAAATAGGTATTCAGTAATCAGTAACCGTCTCATTCATTTGGTGTCCTATGTGTGTTTCATGTTTAATGAGAATAACTTGCTGCACACTCATTTGGTTGTTTTTTTTTTTTTGACAGGCTTTGGAGCCTGCCCTGGAATTCGTTCTGTAGACCAGGCTGGCCTTGAACTCACAGAGATTTGCCTGTCTCTGCCTCCCGAGTGCTGGGATTAAGGGCATGCACCACCACTGCCTAGCTTGCACACTCATTTTGAAAGACTCATATTAACTGTTTTACTTTATTATAGTAACTAGATGGTTTGCAACATTCCATTGGAGATATAGAAAACAGATCAATTGATATTGGTTGCTATAAAGCAGCTGGGCATCAGGTGTTAAAATAATGAGCTCGATTGAGTAGTTTTCAATTCTCCCATGTTTCCTCATTACTTAGTATATATTTGCCACACAGCTACTGAACATACTGGAATATGAACAGGTGGGCAAAACAGGAGAAGTGTAACTGCTTGTGGTATTACAACAGCTACTAGTGCTCCCAGGACACTGGACCCTATTCTGGAAGCTTTACCTGAGTCATCATACTCTTTTTTCTGCAGCCTAGGGCCACAGAAATGTGGCTATCACACCTATGAAATCCTGAGGTACAAGGGTTAGATAATTTGTCTAATGTTACTTAGCTTGACTGGAGTTGGGATTAGAATCTGGGAAGCATAATACTATGCTTGTGGAGTCTACACACATTTGTTGCTGCTGTTTGTCTGGCTGGCTTTAAGGACAGTATATCACATAGCTCAGTATAGCCTCAGATTAGCTATAGAGCGATATATAGCTACGATGGTGATACTGACTGAACTCTTGATCTTTCTGCCTCTTCCTACCGTATACTGGCAATTATAGGATTAGAGTCCTGTATCACTACACCTTGTTCATGTGGTTCTGGGGATGGACTTCAGGGCTGTGTGCAAGTGCTCTAACTGAGCTACATTTCCATTTCAACCCAAGTCTCCAAATCTGCTTGCTTACCTTTCTTTCTTTCCCCATTCCTTTCTTTTTTTTAAGACAAGGTTTCTTTGTGTAGCTCTGGTTGTCCTGGAGCTCAGAGTTCAAGGCCTGACTCTGTCTCTGGGTGCTGGGATCAAAGGTATATGCCCCCAGGCCTGGTAGAGTCTGCTTTTTCAAGCACTTCTTGAATGTTCTAGAAGCTACCTTCGCAGTATATAGCCTAGTGGATGAAACTCCATAGCACTTCCTAACTCTATGGCCATGTGACTAAGTCTTAGACAATGGACTGGGGATAAAATGTGATAAAGGACAAAAAGAACCTTGTAGGGCAATGACACCAGGGACCATGGAGCTCATTGGACAAAGGGATTTCTTGAAAAACAGAGAAATATTCGAAGAAAAGACTCTTTCTCTCCTTCATGCTGTTGGGAATTCTGGTAAATTCAATTTCATATGATTCTTATTAAGAAGGAAATAAATAAAACATATCTACCCCAGTAAGATCTCAGAATTACTGAGGGAAGGTGATTGTACCTTAGTTAGTCTATTTGTTCTGTGTGTGTATATGTGTATCTATGTGTATCTATGGAGGCCAGAGATCCATATTGATTGCCTTGTCTCCTTCCACCTTATGAGACAGGGTCTCTCACTGAACTTAGAACGTTTAGTTTACTATTTTGGCTAAACTGACTGCCTGGCCCAGTGAAACCCCTGTGATTTGCCTGTCTCTACTCCAGTACTGGGTTATAGACTCATATTGACATGTTAGCTTTTCTTTTCTTTTTGTTCAAGACAGGGTTTCTCTGTACAGCCCTGGCTGTTCTGGAATTCACTCTGTAGACCAGGCTGGCCTCAAACTCAGAGATCCACCTGCCTCTTCTAAGAGCTGGGACTGAAGGCATGCACCATTGCTCAGCTGAAGTGCTAGCTTTTTCAATGGGTTCTGGAGACTTGAACTCAAGTCCTCAGGCTTACAAGCAAACATTTTACCCTACCAATTGAGCCATCTCCTCAGCCCTTATTTGTCCTAATTCTGAATATTTATTTTATTTTTCCTGTCTCAGTTTTTAAAAACAACAGCAAAACACCTTTGGTTGGTCTCACTAGTTAGAATAAATCTGGATTATTTTGGCAAAAATAACTAACACAGCCAGAATCATGAAATTATCTTATGAAATTTTATCATGAAATTAACAATGCTTGAGCTTCAAGTTTCTTTACTGCCTGTCCCCAATTTTCCTGTTTGTTTGTTTTGCTTTTGGAGACACAGTTACAGGGTCTATTTAATCCAGGTTGGTTGCAAAAGTGCTACGTGTCTGCAGATGACCTTGAACTTCTGATTTTCTCCGACTCAACCTCCAGGACTTAGAGATTGCAGATGAAGGTGCCCTGCCCTGTGAGGTGAGTTTGTAAGCAGGTGTATCTTTCCATTACAGTCTTCCCTCTGTCACATATTACACCCAAGCAAGCAGTATTGGAAAAACTGGATATGTGGGGCATCCGGTTTTGGAAAGTTGAGTCGGGAATACATCTAACTTTAAGCTTAGTGATAAATTTCACACAGATCCATAGTCATTTGCATTGAATCATTGCTGGCTACTTCTGTTTAGCAATGGATTCTGGAAGTGCTCCCGTGGCCCACTGCACTGACTCACCTGGCATCCTGTCACAGAGTTTCAGGGCTAGAGGTTATAACATGATATGGACACAGGGCTGGCAGCAGAATGTGAGGAGTGTGGGAGAAGCAAGGATTGCAACACAAAGAAGCAGAAGCTGATCAAGGGGGAAGATCCTTGCAGTCGTTAGGTAAGTACATTGTAAGTGGAGAATTTTGTTTTCATTGATGTCAAGCCAAAACAGACATTGTCTTCAGTCAGGAACATACTCAGTTATGCAGCACTGTAGACTTTTACATGCACAATACAGTGTTCACTTTTCTTTTTAAAATGTGAACTGTAGGGAATAAAATTAATCAGAATACCTCTAGCAATGCCATAGGTAGCCTTACTATAAGTGTGAAGTCATGTTTTATTTCAACTATCAATAGTGTAAAAATTGGTCTACCATGCTAGAAGAAAACCCGAATTGCCTTCCTCTCCTTTTAATTAAGATTTATTTTTAGCCAGGTGGTGGTGGTGCACGCCTTTAATCTCAGCACTCGGGAGGCAGAGGCAGGTGGATCTCTGAGTTCGAGGCCAGGTCTACAAAACGAGTTCCAGGAAAGCCAGGACTGTTGCAAAAAGAAACTCTGTCTTGAAAAACAAAAACAAACAAACAAATGATTTACTTCTAATAATGCCATATTTGTATTTGTGTATGCTTGCGCATGTGTGTGCTGGAGGTCAATCTTAGGCGTAAGGTCTCACTCACCTGCTCTGTTTTGTTGGCCTGGAGCTCTCTGTGCAAGCCCCAGGGCTCCATTGTCTGCATCTCCCCAGCACCAGGGTCATGAGTGTTCTCCATCACACCCTTTTGAAAACTGTGGGTTCCGGGGTTGGACTCAGGCTCTCATCCTTGCACAAAAAGCACTTTACAGGGTGTGCCAACTCTCAGCCTTGCTGGATCCTAATCACAGCCCTGACCTCCTAGTTTGGTTGCAGACGCTTACTTAGGTTTTTGAGGAAGATTTTGTTTGTTTTTCCGGAACTGGAGACCAAAACCAGTGCCTCACACATTCTAAGTGCAATCTGTCTCTGGATTGCGCCATCGGGCCCTTAAAGAAGGTTTTGAAAGAGCATCAAAGGGGAGAAGTAAACTTCAGGGATGCTTAACAGTCCTTTCCTCCATTTAATTCTACCAATCATTTCACCGTGACAGTTGCTGCCTCCATTTCTTCTCTTCTAGCTTCAGTTTGTAACCTGTAACCTGCAATTCTATCAACAAACATTCTTACTTTTTCCTAACTTAGCTATTTTAAAAGGTATATCCAAGTTAGTCTCTGAACACCTCAGTTCTTTGTCACTCTCATCTTCAACCTAGAGAGGACCTAAACTGTCTTTATAAGGAAGGGGACAGGCTGAGAACTGAAGATGAGGGAACAAATAGCCCTTGGATTTGCAAATGAATAAAGTGAGGCCTAAATGAGTTAGGTGACTTCATGGATTTGGGTCTGGTCTCAGGTTTATTTTTAAAAAAAGTCTGTGATATAATTTCCTGATAGGCTATTCTATGGCTTGCTATACAACCATGGCTTTGCATTCTGATGGAAGGAACAAAAGGAGAGGAAGGAAGCTGGCCTTTTAGAGGTACTTCCCCCAGGCTCAATGACCTTGGGCAGGCTACCTCGTCCCCCCCACCCCCACCCCAGGGGCTCTCAACCTGGCATGTCCTGCCTATCAGATATTTACATTATGATTCGTAACAGTTGCAAAGTTAGTTATGAAGTAGCAGCGAAAACAATTTTATGGTTGGGGGTCACCACAACACGGGGAACTAACTGTATTAAAGGATCACAGCATTAGGAAGGTTGAGAGCCACTGAGTAAGATGAACTCTTCATCCAACACTAACATTGCTTTCTTGTTCTGTGTCCTGGGACCTATGGCTGTGGCAGTGCTGGACCCAAGCTGGCCAATAAGTCTTGCCTCTATTTTTATTATTTCTCACCTGACTAAAGGAGAGGGGAACCCCAGGAAGGGGGAATCCCTTCTCTCACTTGTTTGTTTCTTTATCGTCCTTGGGGGATTACCTCCCTTCAAGAGAACTCCAGATCTGGAATTGACGGGGTCCCCAGAGGGGAAAGAATCCCACCACGCACTTGAATTTCCCGAGCAGCAGGATATCCTTGAGCCCCACTCACTCAGCCCCAGCTTTGGGTTGGAGGGACCCGGGCCGCGAACCCGGACCAGAACGCAAGCGCAGCCACTAGCCTCTCAGCCCCAGGAACCTCGCCGGCTTCAGAGACCCGGCAAAGAAAGGGGCGTGTCGCGAGAAGCCTCGCCCC
>LOJH01067279.1:0-10241 GCA_001685095.1 Ellobius talpinus | reverse complement strand
CCAAGGGCTGTGTACTAACAGGGTGCACTATGGAACACTGGTAGTACTTGAGAACTGAGGCTGCACTGTAGGAAGTCTCTGAGGGACGTGCCTTTGAGGGATGCATTTTGTCCATGATACACATGCCTTTTCTTGTTCTTCTGATTCCTGGCTACCAGGAGATGGTCAGCGCTCATCTGGTGGTCATAGTGACATGCCCTTTTATGATGTTTCTGCTTAGCCACAGACCTAAACTCATTGAGCTAGCCACCTAAAGATGAGGCCTTCGAAACCATGAACAACACATAATTTTTCTTCTTTGAACTTGACTTCTGTATAGTCAGTGTTGAAAACTGATTGGCACTATTATGTTGTATGTTTCCAGAAATGATTCCCATAATGAGCCTCTTGGGTTGATCTTCCCTGACCTCTGTGTCATAACTAGATTTATACTGATTTTTGAGATAATTTTTTTTTGTGAATAAACTAGTTTGGATTTTTATGCCTTTACTATGATATCTTTTCTTATCTGAGTTTTTTAACTCTAGTTTATCTTCTTAGAAAGACTAGAAAAAGAACGAAAGCTACAGCGAAACCCTGTCTTGAAAAAAGAACAAGTTTTAAAAAATTGTTAAATAAAAGTATAATTTGGTTAGATTATCTTTATAATTTTATAATTCAGAGAATAATTGCTAGAATTGTTGTAGAGAGTACTTATTACTTCTCACTTTACTACCACTTTTAAAGATAGAAAAGTGGGACCTTAGAAGATGGCGGGTTTGTAACATCTCATTTCTAATGCTGTTGCCATTGTCCGTCCAAAAGGCCTTTGATGGGGTAAAGACTCAGCAGATCTAATTGTGAAGAGTGCTGAATAGTTTTCATCACAATTTATGTTTGTTTATCTGTTTTCAGTAAATATTTATGAATTTAGGACTCTGTGATAGAGGAGGCAATTACATAGACATAATTCATAAAATGAATTAAATAATTTTACATAATTAGTATATTGCAAGGCAAAATTAATCATCACTAGGATTTATAGAACAATAGTTTTATGTTATTTTAGAGTTTTTGTTTTATTGATTCAGTTTTGTTAAGTAGCCAGAGTGAAGTTAGAGTTAACCTTTGAGAGCTGTTTGGTTTGTTTTCGTTTGCTTTTAGTACCAAATTCAGGGCTTCCTGTATGGCAGGTGTTGCTTTATTGCTGAGCCACACTCATTAGCCTGCCATAACAAACCACAGTTTTCATTTAGGTTGATAATTTTTGCTCTGAGTGACAAAGGAATTGCCTTTTGATGTAATTGTTGCATTCTCTTGTCTTTATTATGTTGTGTACATTTAAGCATACTATAACTTGCTTAAAACTCCTTGTAATGGTGACAGTTAAGATTCAATATTTTTGACAAATATGTCACCAAGGGTAGTTTAGTAAAGTCATGCCTTAAAGGACCACATAGGGGTAGTAGTGGTAGTTACTCGCCTAGCATGGAAAGGCCCTTGATTTCATTGACAGAATAATTTATAAGAAATGAGGAACCACATTGGTTGTCACTGGCCTTGATAGGTAAGCATGGCCATTCTCTTGTTCTGTTTTACCTGCTTCTTGTAGATGTCAATATTTATGTTGTTTCTTTTTGCTGATTCATTAAGTAGAACATATTTTTAAATATCGTTACCTAGACCACATTATTTCAGGTATTTATAATAATTGTTTTACTATTGTGTGTAAGTGTAAAGATATGGTTGTGTTTGTGCTCAAGTGTGTAACTGCTTAGTTGGGAATTATAAGCATTTTAAGGAATTGACCCTATAGGAGATAGAGTTGTTCAACCTTCTGCCAGGGGCCAGTAAAGTGAAATCTTTCCTTTCTAGTCTAAGCAGCCACAACTAGAAGTACTTTGGCAGTGAGTACAAAGGGACGCCTTTGCCTCACTGAGATGCAGTAGATCTTTTTGAAGAAATGGTTTCTTAAATCAGTGCCTTTTCTCTGTCTTCCCCACAGGGCCCCTGTGTCCACGATGAGGATTCTGGCCTGTCACTCGTAGGAAAACCTGCCCTTCAGGCCCTGCTATATCATTGCCATTTCTATGAACATTTGATTCAGATGGTGAAACATTTTTATGCAGGAAGATATACGTTTGATTTAAGTTTTCCTGCTTTTACTGAAACTTCGGAATGCAGTGTTTTAAATGGTAAGTATAATAATACCTTTATTATTATTATTCGTTCCCAAACTATAACTTCTTTTAAATGAGGTTGAGAAGCCAGGTAGATGATTGAATGTTAAAAAAAAACCACAAGTGAGAGGACTGGGGTTTGGATCCTCAACACCGAAAGACAGGGAAGGTGTGCACGGGGGTCTGGAATCCCTTGAGCAAGCTGACTAGCTAGACCGGTCAGACTGACATGTTCATCTAAGAGACCTACCTTAATATATAAAGTGTGAAAGCAATTGTAGAAGACCTGTGCCATCAACCTCTGACCTTCTCACTCAAGTATATACATGAGATCATATATATATATAAACAAAACATGCACACCTCTTACATGTGCAAAAAATGACATTAAAACACATGTGTTCATTAAAGAACATTTGGAAAATAATAAAAAGTGCACAGGAAAAATTTTCTCCAGTCCTGCAATCCAGAGAGTATCCTTATGTTTTGTCTCTTACCATTTTCCACTGTGTGATGTTTATCTTATGTTTTATGTGCAGTTTTAGTTTCTGTTCCTCCAAATATTGCTCGAACATTATTCTGTGTTATAAATTTTTCATGGCAGCCATGCTTGACATCTTATTAATGTTTTTTAAGTTATTTTATGCCTCTCAGTGAACTTTTACAGCTTTTTTTTCTCTAGTAAAATCTCAAACTTTTTTGGAACATTTCTTGGAACTCTACAGTTTTTTTTTCCTCCACTCTTATGAATAAGATCTTTTGTAACTAAATCTTCTAACTGGTTTGGTAAAGGTCTTTAAAAAATCTATTTTTGGTATGTTATAAATTTATCAGAACTTTTGCTAAAGCAGTTTTACTTCTCTTGGTAGATGTTTTTGGATTTTCCAAGTATTACATATTACATAAATACTAATTAGATCTCATAAAATGAATATTCTTTTAACATAAGTTGCTTTTATTTTGAAATTAATGTTTTAGAATCTTAACACAGAAAAGTTTCTGATGTGGAATGTCCTTCTGTATATGTGTTGCTTTTATTGATTAATGAATAAAGCTGCTTTGACCTATGGTGGGGCAGAATAGAGCCAAAACTGAAAGGGATATAGAGAGAGAGTAGGCAGAGTCAGGGAGACACCATGTAGCTGCTGAAGGAGAAGAACATGCTAGAACCTTACTGGTAGTCCACAGTCTTGTGGCTATAGGTAGATTAATATAAATGGTTATTTAAGATGTAAGAGTTACTTAATAAGAAACCTAAGCTATTGGCCAAACAGTGTTGTAATTAATATAGCTTCTGTGTGATTATTTTGGTCTGGGCAGCCTGGGAATGAAATTACAATCTCCTTTTATAATTTTCAATAAAAATACAAAAGCCCTCAAAGATATGAATTTATTCACTATCTAATGATTATATATGTGATGTACTTAGACATAAATTTGTTTATGTCTGTATGCAAATGTATTTATGTTACATATAAACTGAAATCATGAAATTCCATTGATTTTATAATTAATATTTTATTACTTAAATTATAAATTTATATTTCTATTCCCTTCTCAGAGGAAGTGAAAGTATCATTTAATGAAGCATTTGAACTTTATAAATGACTATCACTATTAGAAAAGTAACTTACGAGGCTGGTGAGATGGCTCAGAGGATAAGAGCATTGCCTGCTCTTCTAGAGGTCCTGAGTTTAATTCCCAGTAACCACATGGTGGCTCACAACCATCTGTAATGAGATCAGGTGTCCTCTTCTGGCCCACAGGGATACATGCAGGCAGAATATTGTGTATATAATAAATAAATAAATCTTTAAAAAAACTCATAAAAAAGAAAGAAAAGTAACTTACTTAGTTATTTTTATTTTATGAATCACCATTACTCCTAACATGGCTCTTGAGCTAATCAGTATTGATGTATTTTAGGTGTTTGTTAGAAATGTACATTCATGGTTTTACTCTGCTGTGGGGTGTTAGAATTCCTAGGACAGGACCTGTGGAAGAATTGCAACAAGAACTTCACAGTGAACACAGTTAAAATCATCATTCTTTTGTTTTGTTGGTTTCCTTAAGAAGTATGTATTCTGTTAGTTGTTGGCAAACCTGGGAAATGTCATGTTAACTGTTCTCTGTCATCACAGGTTTAGATGACTCATTCAAGTTTTGGAGGGCTCCCTCAGGGACATCCATTCAGGATCATGAGCCAAGCTCTCTTTCCACCTCAGAAACAATGGTAATTGAGAGGACACAGAAATGTTTCATTTTGAGTCTCTGAATAAGTTTGAATTTGGATAGTAGTGATAAAATATTATATATAAGCTTAAGGTTATGATTATAATCACTGTGGCTCTTAAAACGTGTATTCTGAGAAGATTCCTGCTCTGCATTTACTTAAAATAGTTTGTTATGTGTTCAACTAGCCATGTATGGTAGACACCCTTGTGCTTTCCCACATAAGTGTATTATTCTGAAGTTAAGTTACTGATAAATTGTACTGTCAGAGACAGGGTTGGAATTTCAACTAGGGATCGCCTAGCTTCTTTCAGTTGAGAGTCATCAACTCCTCTTTCCTACCTTTTCTGATGGAATCAAGAGAGAATGGTGTCCAAAATGTTTTCATTAATAATAGATGAAACATTCTACATAATTAAAAATTCATTAGTTATCCTGAATTTTTAATTAAGGGCAAGGCAAGAATGAGAACGCTAACCTGTTAAGATGATTTCAATGTAGTACTGATAATTCAAACACATCTCTAAATACTTGTATGAGAAACTTTTCTTCAATATCTAAAATATGTAAAATTTGTGTATTCTTGGTTATCTTCATTCTTGCGTATGTGGCTTTCTTCCTAATAACAGATGCTGGTCTTTAATTTTATCCAAGCATACAAAAAGCATTTCTTCTTAATTAAAAAACATCAATTTTTCAAGTATTTGTTGATAATAACTGTGTTGTAGAATCTGTTAGAGAAGCAAAGATTTGGTATCTTTGATTTAAGAAGTTTAAATAAATAATATGTATATGTGACAATATAACTATATAGACATTGATAAAACTTACCTCCTATATTGTCCCCTTTCCTTTTCCCCTGTTTTTATTATATTCAAAAGAGAGAGCTTGTATTTAGTGCTAAACTATACTTTTATGTGGAAATGTAGCATAATTACCCTGTTCCCACTAGATGTCATACTTTCCAAGCTTATATGTAAAGATAGTATGTATCTTCAGTTCAGCAAGAGAAATGATATGATCAAATGCCAAAATGAGTTTTATTAATTGGTTCACAGAAAAATCACAGAACACCATCAATACATGCTTAAAAGTAAGTTTTCTCAAGTGATCCAGTTTTTACAAGACTATGAAATAGCTATGCTAATAAACCAATAGTCACCGTGACTAGATGCTTAAGAAAAATCTATCTCAGGCATGAACGCTATATCGAAGTTAACAGTTTCAGGGATTCAGGCACATGGTTACATGGCTTTGTTGTTCCTAGGCCTGTCCTTAGTGGGCAGAAGGTCATGAAGGGAAACGTGTGGGAGCAGAGATGTTTGCCTCATGGTATCCAGAGAACAAAAGATAGGCATAGAGGATGGTTGCAGTGCACTAGGCTGCATTAGGAGGAAATTAGGCAGCCAACCCATAAGATCTGCCTTAAGCCCTGTCATTCATTGTTTATCAGTGCTAATCAATAAATAATAATTTTTCTGTGTTAACTATTTTGTTTTATTCAACTTACTATATTTGTCATATGTAAGAAGACCTTGATACAGAAAGAAAAATCAAGTTTACATTTTTTCGTTTATATTATTATTAATATAAACAAATAATATATAATAATATATTATTTAATATAAACAAAAAATATAATAATATCAATATTATTACAAGTTAAAAGAACTATCCATTAAAGTTTACGGGATCACCAGTGGGCATATAACTGAATGCAGTGGCTCCCATCTTCCCACATCTATCAGTAGCATTTGGTTGAGTAGCGAAGGTTGGGGCTCCCCAAGGGCTTCCTTCATCCACCCTGACCGTAGTTCCCACTCTCATGCTGACCCCAGGTGAGCATCTGTAGCTGCTATTAGTTGCTCATCACAATAACTGTGCCTTTCCTAGATGGTGTCATTTCGCAGTCTATCTTCCAACTCTTACATTTTACCTACTAAGACATATTTATACCTTCTCTACTATAAATTATTTAAAATATATAGTCTACATAAATCATTCATTTTTTCAAAAGATTAGTATTTTCATTAGGGTGTTTGCAGAGCCAGTTTCACTTTATTGTTATTATTATTTCAATTTTGTAGACAGTAGATTACAAACTGACATATTGGAATTACTATTTTTGGATTCATTCTAACTTCCATAAATGTACTAATTGTTTTTCTTACAATGCTAATGTGATGTGTATCTTTGTCCCAAAGAAACAAATCTGAAGAATTTATTTACTGGTCATTATTACTGTGTGCATCGGCAATTGCACTTAGATCACCTGATGCTTTCTCTTATATCTAAAATTGACTAGCCTTTTTCTAGAATGTAGAAATTATGAATTGAGGAAACAAGGTGAGGTAATATATATCTTACTGAGCTTATTTGGCTGTTTGTATCTGTATTTGTTCATCTCCCAGAATTGAGAAAAGTTAAGATCTGTTTATTGGTTGGCTTTTCCATTTTGTCTTTTCCAAGCAGAGAATCCTCTTTGATTTGGATCCTGAGTACTGGGCTTGTCCACTCTGTGTTGTCAGGGCCACGTTAGGGACTTAGCGATGATATCTAATCAGCAGTAGTTCAGTCTTTTTTTAAGCTTTGTAAGGGTTGGGGCCTGTTATTGCCTACAATGCGGGTAGCTAGGCAGTGTTGTGGGTTCATTGAGGCACTACTCTAGTAAATAGTTCCCAGTTGTAGTCTCCATCCAGCTGGGTCATGGATGTAGCATACCTTTCCTCCCAGAACCATCCCTTTTCCCTCAAAAAGTTAAAAAATGAGACATTCATACACAGTAAACCCTAAATACAATATAACTTTATGACTATGATTGTTTTGCTATTGCTTTAAGTTTTATCTTTTCTCAGAATAAATGATACAGAAAATGTGATTCCTTTTCTTTAAAATTTTTTCTCATCTGGAACACAAATTTAAATAAGATTGATTTTTAGTTTAAATATTTGGAAAGTTTAATTTATGAATAATAATTGTCTTTGAAGAGAGACAAATACTGAACAATTCTTGTTGGCACTTTGTTATAAAAGAAGAAATGAGGGATAGAGTGAGACCCTGGTACCCAAACCAATAGAAGCCATTCAGATACAGATGCAACAGCTCTGTTGTTGTCCACAATGTTATTATACTCTGCTTCGAAAGCCAAATGTCTTTGGTGTGTTATGTAGTCAACATGCAGTGAGGTTACATTGTAAGAGTGATTAAATAATTATTTTGTATATGAAATAGCCATTTTCCTTCCTTCCAGCACTTCTGTACTCATGTAAGTGGCTGAAAAACCAAGATATGTTTTATGTTCAGTACTCAAAAGAGTTAAAATTGGTTAAGATCATAAAGCTCAGGTTGGAAAATGACTATTGTAATATATTAAAATATTCAGAATTTGATGTTACAGGCTGAAGTTTGATTACCAAAAACAGTTTAATCAAAGCTGAGTCAGCTTTTGGGTGTGAAAGTTCTAAGATATGCCTTTACAAAGATAAAGATGTGAAGACATTTTATTCAGCATAGTGAAATGGCTTGTAATATTACAACTGATACCAGGTAAATATCACTGACCCTTGTTTGAGACTTAAGATTTGTTCTATACACAGAGTAGTATATGTAGGGATGAATCAAGAGGCTTCTTAGAAGAAATATTTCTGCCTAAGTATCTCTGTTGGCATCTCTGTGACTTCAGTGGCATGACTTCAGCAAAAAGGGATAAGACAAATAACATCCTTGTTTTCAATAAATCTCAAGTATTTACAGGTCATGCAAGAACTAAGTGTTTTTTTCAGTTAGAAGGAAAATACAAATGGGGAAATGGGCTGTATTTCATAAGCATTGTTAACATAGACCACAGTAATATGGCAGTTTTCTATATCTTTTATTGGCTTCTGTAACTTTAGCCAGATAATAAGGTGATAATCATATATTCCATAAACTCAAAGAAGACTCAGTTTGTCTTATTTAGGAACTCCAATTCATCAATTGAAGATCTCAGGGTTTATTACAAAAGATGAGAAAGTCCAGGTAAAGCCTACTAAGTGCATCCAGACTTTTGACATTGTGACATGATGTCATCTATGGAATTCATGCCTAAGAGCTGTATAATCAAGTTACAGGAACATTTTCTTTCTTTTTTTTAAAATCTAATAATATTTTAAGAAAATTGGCAGTTTTGTATTGTCCTGCATTCATAACTATTCTGGAATGCATGCAGTCCATTGACTAGACATGCCTTGTAGTTTTGCATTGGGGCAGTTTTAATGAACCAAGGAAATTATGGATGAATTAAGTGTGCTTACTATTGGAAGAGGAGAGGCCTATGCCTCCTACTTAGGTTTCCTGCTTACAGTGGGAAGAAGTGAGAATGAGGATTATACTAGGAAGAAGGAAGGACGACTAAGCATGCTGGGTACTCTAAGTATGCCTTCTTCCACCACCTCCACATGGCAGTGGACAGAAGTCTCAGTCTAGCTGAGGGATTCACTTGTGTTGTGAAAACTCTGGAAAAGGAAGCATACTCTCTCAAACACAGGCAGCTAGTTTCCTCCCTCTACAGATGTGTGTGAGGGTTTTCACCTATTGGAAAGGGTTTATACCGTCAATTCTCAACTGAGATTCTACCAGAATCTACAATTGAAAGTAATCTTAGTATTTGCTTTCATGTTATCACTGTAAATCAAAGGTACAATATGCTTAGGAGTAAACACAGGGATTATATAGATGTGACCTGGTGGTCTCGATGTCATAAGTAATATTTATCGGTTCTGTGAATGCCCTATGTCATATGTATACACTAACATGGGGGCTCCCCAGGTATGCACCCTTTGTGCTTTTTCACAGAGGAAAAAAAATGGGAAGCAAAAGAGGTATCTTCCCTCCCTCCCAAGAGAGGTATTTTTCACCTAAGAAGTTCCAAACACAGTAGGCTGAGTGCATTCAATTTTAGAGAGCTGCGGCCTCATCTATAGACCTCTAGGTGAATTTGTGTTTGCTTTCTACAGCATTTCTATTAGGCTTAATGTTATAAAAATGTTGTTTTCTGAAACACAGTGTCAGCATTTTGCCAAGCTCTTTAAGTTCTTTTCTGACATGAGGCAAGATAGAGAAAAATGTTTTAATACTTCGCGTTTTTTTTTTAATTCTAGATCTGCAAGGTTTTCCCAAACTTTATTTTATGTGTATGGTGTGTTTGTTTATTTATCTGTTTGTATTTCTGTTTACCACGTGTACCTGGTATCTGCAGAGGCTATAATAGGATATAAGTCTCCTGGGAATGGAGTTATATATATTTGTGAGCCACTGTGTGGTACTAGGGATTAGATGTAGGTTTGTTGGAAGAACAGTAAGTGCTTTTAAATTCTGAGTCATCTGTCTCTTCAGCATTCACACTGATTTTTATAGGTGTTATTAAAACTTAAGTGTACAATTTGAAACATCAAAAGCAAACCATTGTATTCTAAATAAAAGAAAATATGGCTAGAGAAATGGCTCAACAGTTAAAAGCTCTTGTTCTTACAGAGGATTCTAGTTCAGTTTACTCCATTTTCGAGGGATCCAATGCCTTCTTCTGTTCTCTGTGCTCACCAGGCACATAAATGATAAACATACATATGTGGAGGCCAAACACTGATTTACATAATAAATCTAAAGCAAAGATTTAAGAATCTCAAAAACAGTAAGTTTGAGGTAAAGAAGTGTAAATAAGTATAAACATTTATGTAGCATGAGGGCCGGCTTGTTGGGGTTTCTTTCCCACCCAATACCCCACAGCTGGTAAGCCCCAAAGAAAATCACACAAAGATATCTAAGTTATAAAGCTGATTGGCCCATTAGGTCAGGCTACTTATTAGCTCTTGT
>LOJH01067278.1:0-10241 GCA_001685095.1 Ellobius talpinus | reverse complement strand
AGCTCAGTCCAGTGCCCCAATGTGGGTCTCTGTCTCTATCTCCATCCATCGCCATCCATCGGTTTAATTCTTTGACCAGTTTTTGATATGTTACCTTGGCCGAGTAAGTAATTGTGAGTACTTACAAGCCAACATATAATGGACTCAACCATTTTTTGTGTGTTTTGTTTGTCTTTGGGGGTTGTTTCATTTAGTTTTCTTTGTTTGGAGAGGTTTTGTTGCTGTATTGTTTTGTGAAGAAGGACTTGAAGTTGGGTGGGTTGAAAGGAGGAGGAAATCTAGATGAACTTGTGGGGGGAAGAATATGATCAAAATATATTTAATTTAAAATTGTTTTAATTAATAAAAATAATAGAAACAACAGAAATACAAATTAGAATAAAGCCACGTTTTTTCCTGCTGGAGTATAACTATATTATAAGTTAAGTTCAGAGACAGTGAACTGGAATATTTTAAAAGACTGGAAATATGACTGGACAGCTGATAATATTCTTGAAGAATAATAGAATAATTAGTAGCTGTTACTGTAAACTTTTGTCATTGAAAAAAAATACTCTACTAGTCCCTGAAAATGTTTGTCAGTGCAAACCCCTGATAGAAGCACATTAAGCATGTTTTTTCTAGTGGCAAATCGTATCTGAAACTTTACTTTCTAATATTAAATTGGTTATCTTTCTAGATCTTAGCCATATATATAATGTAAATCAATGTGTTGTAACATATGATGTATAATATATGTGTGCATATATAGTTAAGGACCTTAGTATATCACTGCAATACATTTTCCTAGGTTGCTGTTAGAAATGTGCTATCATAGCTACAATAATTTTATAACACACCCAGTTGCGCAGGAGCTTTGAAGCTGTCTACAGCATCTGACTGAACTGAGCCTTCAATTTACAAACCCAGTTGGAAGCCTTTGAAAGCAACCTTCAGATGGCAGGACAGAGGCTTTCCAGATTCTGAACAGCTTCTGTCAAGAGTGATGACTAGGAAACACATACCCTCTGCCTTTGGGAAATCAAGTTTGTTTCTCATTTCATAGCTGCCAGCTTTACAAGTCATCTAGGACAAAGGCTTGTAATTATAAATCAATCCTCTGTGATGCTAGTGGTGACACATTCTTATAAATGCCATGACTGCAGTGGCTCTCTCACTCTGATGAAGCAATCTCATTTGGGAATCCATAAGTATGCAGAGAGATCAGACACGATCTCAGATATCAGACTCCATACACTAGAGCAGAATCTGGAGACTGTCACTGTGACAGATGCCATAGCTATGGTGGAGATAGTTGTAAAATTGGGTGAGCATCTGTTTGTTTAGTTATTAGCAGAGCCAGGAAAATGGTAAAATGAAGCAAACTGGAAGAATTTGGGTTACCAAAATGAGAATTCACTGTGTATTTTTATTCAATATTTTTATTTTGCCTAAAACATTCTAGATTATAGTAAATAGATTTTAATATTGTGGAATACAGCATATAAAACAACTTTTAGGGCATGACAATTATAATCCAGACATCACTGTGAAAATAAATGATGGTATACTTTATAGAATGAAAGCACAGATTGAAAGTGGCAGGTTATTCAAACTCTTGAATAAAATGATCTGAATAAAACGAAGTTAGCCAGCACATATCAGACTCCACAATGTGTGTGTCTTTGTGTGTGCATATTTTTGTGTGTATGAGTGTCAGTGTGTGTGAATGCATTTGCATACATGTATGAGTGTGTGTTTGCTTTTTTCTGTTTTTTTTCCATTTGCTTTAGGATTGTTTTAGAGAGAAAAGACCTGAAGTTGGTTTGGAGGGAGGTGAGAGAAAGACTGTAAAGATTAGCTAAAGAAAAGAATGTAACCAAAATATAGTATATAAAATTCTCTAAAAAATATAGAACCATAAAGCAAATTGGAATAAGGATTGGATTTTATTTCTCATTAACTGGTGGCATTCTTATATGACATTCAGAAAGTCTTTGTGCAGCAATCCCAGGGTCTCAGAGATTTGTAGATTGTTTTAAGATGTGTTACATTTGTTTATGCTGTGGAATAGTGTTTTAATGATGCAATGATATGTTGTATTCGTTTATGCTTCATTTCTTTAACTCTGTGAACCTGTGTATTTTTGCCTATCTAAAACACCTGATTGTCTAATATAGAGTCAAATGGCCAATAGCAAGGCAGGAGAAAGGATAGTTGCGGCTGGCAGATAGAGAGAATTAATAGAAGGAGAAATCTGGGAGGAGAAAGAAAGAGCAAGAGAGCAAGGAGAGACGACATTTGGGGCCAGACACGCAGCAACCCAGCCAATCATGGAGTAAGAGTTTAAGTATGACAAAGAGAAGTAAGAAAAAACCCAGAGGCAAAAGGTAGAGGGGATAAGCAATAAAGCTGGCTAGAAACAAGCCAATCTAAGGCTGGACATTCATGGTGAAGAATAAGTCTTTGTGTGTGTAGTTTATTTGGGAGCTGGGTGGCAGGCCTTCCAAGAACAAAGTCACAACATTATACAGTAATTGTTCAGCCATCTTTTCATGAGCTACTTCTCAGAAACAAGGGATCTGGTAAAGGCTAAACCAAAAGGCAAAGCTTTTGGCATTACTGCTTTGTGAATAAAGGGGCTGTCCTTTGCTGTAGCTAACTCCCTTTCTGTAACATATTTAGGAATTAATTCCCACAGTTCAGAACTGTTTCATGAAAACAGTTTTCCCACTGCCAGACCTTCAATCCTCTCACCTAGGTAACTGCAGAGATCCGCCTTCTTGCAATTATCTTTATCGGCAGGCATTTGGTCAGAGTTTAGGGTCCAGGCAAAGAGCATCCCATTTAGGATAGTCACAGGTCTCCAAGGACATAGAATTACTGTCTGCCCAAGCTGCTGCTCTGGTTTCAACCCACAACACCCACGATCAAAATGGTTGATAACAGCATAGCCCAGAAATGATAATTTAGAGGCCTCAGTCTCTGCTTAGAGCAGTAAGTCCAACTCCAGACCTATGCCTGTAGAAACTACAATGCCTGGTGTATGTGCTATCTGATCAAGAGCCATCAGCTTCTCCCTGATTGTTTATGTAGGTTTCCTAGTTACCTGATATCCTCTAAGTATACTGGGAGAAAAGAAGTGGCACACTGACTTAAACAATTCATAACCTATTTGTAATTTTACTGAAAAATAACCCTTTTAAACTTTTATTTACCACCTAAAAATGTAGCATAGCACACTAACCTTCCCCTCTAGAATTCCCTGATGATTTAATTCCCTTTCATAACTAACTTTCTCCATTACGGAGTTCACTGCAAGTATACTATCCACTCCCACAGATATATTTGTGTATGAGAAAACCCTTATTTCATATGGGGCAAAAGAATTCCATCCCTGGAAACTCCTAGGACTGGGGAATTGCTGGTTTTAAGGGTATATATGACTGGGAACATTTGTAATGGGTAGGACAAGGAAGAACAACATAAAACTAAGAACAATACAGAACAAGGCAGAACAAAGCAGAACAAGAAGGAACAATGAGAACTGATGAATTGAAGAGAGTAGAATGAAGAATTATGAATAGACGGAATCTGTTGTGATTAGACTTCTTTACCCTCACGCAGATCTTTAGGCCCCCTTTAGCTATTCACGATGTCTTTATTTGAATTTTGAAAGGGAATCATAAAGGCTAAACCTTATAAGGCTCCCATTATTATGCTGATTGACTGCTTGATTATTTGATTATATGTGTGTGCTTGTGTGTTCTCAAACAAATTTGCAATATTCACAGTACTAATTGTTGTCCTACTATGTGGGTCCCTGGGATTTAACTCAGATTGTCAGACTTGGCAGCAAGCACTGTTGCCCACGGAGTAATTCTGTCTGCCTAATCCTTGCTTGTTTCAGAAATTTTGGGTGATTTACTCTGAGCTAAAGAGGTAGTACAACTTTAATTTCCTCTGAAATAGAGAAAAGTACCAATGAGGTTGAATAAAGATAAGTTGAAATGTTTTTGGTTCTTTGTACTTGACATGTTAGTTTCACAAATTTATTATGCTTGAATATTTGGAAAAGTTGAAACTGTAATCAAATTAAATTACTATAAGTATTCTGGAAGCACTTCACATTTCATCCTATTCTTGCTGAGGGAAAATAATATATGAACACTAAATAAGACAAATGAGTTAAAAGTTACCATTGTCTCAGCAAGGCATGTACCCTGTGGCAATAGTGGCACAAATGATGAGGAACTAACCACTTTTGGTTAGATTCAAGGTCTTCTAAAAGATAAAACACATTCCTGGCACAATTATTGTGCCAGAAACCTATGATTAGACAGATCATAGGCAATAGGAAAGAACCTACTATTATTCGGCTTGGCGACATAGTTTTAAACTGAATCCTAATGACCTATTGTTATACCCATAAGATTGAGACATCTCTCAACTTTCATAAGATAAGCTTCTGGTTTCTGTTTTCCATAGATAGTGATCAACACAGAGATCTCAAATAATCAAAATGCAAAGAATAAGAGACAGCAGATTATCAAGCACCAGATGGAGCATATGTACAACATCCTTTCCTTGAAAAACTCAGGGGTCATTGCAGAAGAGGAGGTCAATGAATGTAAGACCCACCAGAGGCAATAGGTGACTACAAAACAAAACAAAACAAAGCAAATTGGTGTCTCCCTTCAGGATGCAGCATGGTAGTTTCACATGTAAACACACAGTAATTATAAAACCATAAAAATATCTATACAAGCCTAAACTAGACAAAATCTCAGTATGGAAACGGGAAGTGAGCACAAAGTCCCGTCCCTATCCAAGGCACTATTGGGAATATTTACCTGCTGGTACAATAAAGCTCAGTTTTTACAAAAAGTGTAACCATTGACAAGTCAACAACATTCTAACAGAATCCCATAAATTCAACAACATTTGGGAATCATGAATTGGCCTCAATGGATGGTGACACAACATTATATAGAATGTCAGTGAATGGGAAATACAGTGTGTCTGGAAAGAATTAGGGCATGAATATGATCAGAATGCTTAGTATGTAATTCTCAAAATACTATTAATTTTTGGATTTTGGAGGGTGTAGTAAACCTAATCCACTGGAAACCTTTAGAGCCAGGAAATGAGATGGCAGAAAGTTCACTAAGGGTTTTTGTTATTTTGTTTCATTTTGTTGATTCTTTATAAATCCATGACATAGGAAGCTAGTAAATGGCAAACAGCAATGGAAGCAAATGGAAAAGCATCCTTCATCCAAGCTTTATCTCTAAACAAAGTACTGTAACCCTGGGACAATCTCAGATTGCAAAAGCAGACAACTTGAGATAATCACTGCTTCCTACAAACAACACAATACCACCATAGCTGCAAACATAATCCATGAGAGCAAAGACCAAAGATGAGCCTGAAGTTCTGTCCACATCTGACTATTATGAGGTGCCCTTACCCACATTTCTGGGATGTTATTGGAGTAGGTGAGTGGGAAACCAGGTAATCATCCATTCAGAGAGGTAGTAGTTCCTCATTCTCCCAAGTTTTCCAACAGTAGTAATTATACTCCTTTTGTTGTTTTTCACAAAGATAGCTCAAGGGGACATGCATCAGAATCTGAGATACCCACTTAGAGTGAGGAAACTGTTTCTACATCAGTGACCAGGGAGGCCTAGAACACGGTGAGAAATGCCTAGTCTTTCCAAAGGAATGTGGAAAACCATTCTAGATTATAGGAACTTAAACATAGAACCTTGACTTTGATCTGCAAATGGCAATGCTAAAGCATCATCTATGACTCCAGTAAAGCGAACTATCACAAACAGAAAGTTCAGATAATATATTGCAACACAATACTCACATGTCCATATCCTAACAGACAGCTGCTCTTTACACCATGAACCAGAAAGATCACAAACAAAATGGGAAAAAATAGACAATCAATACATGTCAGTTCAAGTGTTTGATAACATGATGGTTTTTTTTCAGTGGAAGGACAGAACCCAATAACACTTTAGTAGATGAAAGACAAACCTCTTTGTTACAGATACAAAGCAGCGATGCTCATTATGGAAAGTCCCACAAGGGTTTGTACCCTGGATTAGCAGCAAACCGGAGTGTGGAAAACAGCGCCTACAAAGGAGAGCAGGTACAGTTAACTCTGTTTCTTCAGACTTAGTGACCATTGGCTAATTTGACTGATGTCAGAGGTCTTGGGACACAGGAACTCATCCTGGTTGTTTCATGAGTGGTCCCGAAATGTAAGAATACGAGAAGCGAGAAGCACAAAGAAAGTGTATTTGAGGTGTATGATATCTGCTCCTGTCGAATGGGAACTGATGATAAGAACATTTGACTTTGATGAGATACTGCCTAGCAAACTCCCAGCAAAAATGAATTGAAATATTTAGCTAGGTAAAGACAGCACACGTGAGTACTGCACCACAAGATGTGAAATTGTGACTATACTGTAGACCCTGATTTCAGCATATCTTTGCGATGTTCTTGAAACTGGTCAGGTTATCAATAAATGTCAGTGCCCTGACGAAGTTATTTCAACAGCATATTCTGTTGAATGAAACCAACTTTGAATTTGAGTCACAAACAATAGTACTTGCACTGACAAAATCATCTCTGTGCTCTTTAGCTCTTGAACTGCTAGGGGCAAGGCATGGCTGATAATTGAGCACATTAATCTTTTGGTGACAGGTTGCTCTTACTTATTACTTATTGGGTCTCCAAAGAACCATTCAAGACTGATGAACATAAGAGTCTCTCCTAAAAAGAGATAGGAAGTAAGGATATTTTATATTGTAAAGTTAATATGATCTTGAGAATAATTGTAAAAATATAGAATGTTCATAGACTTAAAGGAAGATGATTTAAAAATCTTCCTAAAACGATCACCTGTGGTGATTTTATCTTAACGAAAGAAGAAATTTCGAAAACAAAGTAAGTCTAGATTTCAGAACACATACTGGAACCTGGTACTGTTGATTGGTTTTTGTACATAGCAGAGAGAGCTTACTGCTCTTTGATAGTTTTGTTTTTATTGTTGTTTTTAAGATTTATGCTAATTTTTATTTCATGTATATCTATGTGAGTCTTAGTATATGTATGTGCACCACATGAGTGTGTGTACCCAGGGAAGGCAGGCGGTTGTGGGCCTGAGTATAGGTATGTGTACCACATGAGTGTATCTACCCATGGAAGGCAGGCGGTTGTGGGCCTGAGTATAGGTATGTGTACCACATGAGTGTGTCTACCCATGGAAGGCAGGGAGTTGTGGGCCTGAGTATATGTATGTGCACCACATTTGTGCATGTGTTCATGGAGAGCAGTTGGTTGTGGTTGTGAGTATATGTATGGACCACATGAGAGCATGTACCTATGGAAGGGAGGTGGTTGCAGGATGCCCAATATAGGCAATGAGAATTAAACCCAGGTCCTCTGCAAGTGTTGTTAAGGACCAAGCCATTGCTCCAGGAAAATCTCTGCCTGTTATTTCCCTGGGAAACTTAAATATATATCAATAATGTTGAGATTGCTAGGCATTGGATTAATGTATAAAGTATGTTTAAAAAGGAAATAAATAGTAAATGTTTCCCAGGGAATACCTAATTTCAGCTATTATATACACAAAAGAGGATAAGAACATACTATTTTGTCTAATTGAAAAATAGTGCGGAAGTTCTCTGGCCATGGTATATATTATCAACATCAAAAAGCAAAATATTAATTATATAAGAATTCCTTTTATGATTAAAACATTATTAGGAATGAAAAGAGATACCACAGCCTATCTAGAACTCCTCAGCAAAAATCCGGTTTTAATTCTTCTTAAGTTGTTTATTTGAAACAACTATATATTATTCATGGTGTTCTTGAGAATCTTAGTGTCAAGGAGATACATACATAACCAAACAGCTTATAAATCTCTTCATTCAAGATGATAAAGAGTGTTAGGGAAACAACACTTATTCATAAGTAAATATAATTTCAGGTAAAACTGAAAGTTGGCACTTCAAGAAAGGAAAATGACAGGCTGATTTATCTCATGCATATATATTAAAACTTTAAGGTATAAATGAATATATAGGATATATATATATGCATATATATAAAAACACTCATATACTTGAATTAAACATTTAAAAACACAATATGTGACAGCCAAGGTAATTTCATTTTGAGTAAGTTAAATTTGGATAACATTTTAAAATTTATTATAATTTCATATATAATTAAAGACCTGAAACAAATTCACAAATCTTTTTTGTATACAAATCCAGACTTAGTGAGATAACTCAGTGGGCAAAGTTTTGTTAAGTAAGCATGAGAGCCTGAGCTTGATTCCCAGAGCACACATAAAGTTGGATGCCATAGTGAGTGTTTGCAAGCCGTAGGGCCAGATGGGAGGTAGACACACCATGAGAATCTTGATAAGGTTGTCAGCAAGTTTTCTTGTTATTCTCAGTAGTGAAACAACAAAAGATTTTGTCTCATGGTAGGATGCAGGGGCTTCCATCCAAGGATGTTCCTTGACCTCAACACAAGTGTCTTAGCACACATGTACCTGCACTTAGACACATGAATAAATGCATATGTCATATAAATGAACATTCAAAACTATGACAATTTCAAGATAAATTATACAAGGTAATGAACAGAAAATACAGGTGCCACCATTCTTAAAATATGACCAACATAAAAATATTGCTATACTCCTGCCAGCATTTAAAAGGTTGAAGCAGGAGTCAAGATGTTATGAGCAACCTCTGCTCAAGAGAGAGAGAGAGAGACTTTTTCTCAAGATTACAAAGCAAACATAAAAATGAAGACATGACAAGTCTATCCCCATAATCCCATCAGGAAGGGCTGCCCAAATGCATATGGTAGATTTTTAAAGAATATTTACTCAGAGAGAAAGAGGAGAGTATTATTAACTGCCAAAGAAACATAACCAACACTATACTACTCTAGGGATGAAGGTAAATACCCACAGTTTTGTTAATAACCAGAGTCCGGTTTCTTGCCATAAACCCATCCTTTATTTTTAAGGTCCAGATAAGGGTGACAAGAAAGTCTTTATATAGCAGGTCTAATGTGGAACATCCATTCTGCACAACAGATAGATGTGCAAATAAGGTATGATAGTCTCTAAGGATGAAGAACTCTGGAGTTCTCATTGGACCCTTTGAAACAGCATTTGGGTAGACAAGAAGTTCAGTAAATAAGGAAATTGCTGCTAAGCTGACAATCCAAATTCATCGCCAGAACCACATTATGGAAGAAAATAATTGACTCTTGCAAATTATTCTCTGAGTTCCACACATGCACTCTGGCAGATGCCCCCTGCCCCTTTCTCTCTCTTTCTCTCTGTCTCTCTCTCTCACACACACACACACAGAGAGCAATAACTAAGAAACTATCATTATTGAAAGAAAACAATGTAAAATCAGGGATAAGGACTATTTATGAATTAAACACCTCAATGGTTAAATACAACATTTTCTCCATACACTCATAAATTATGTATATAATATTTGTGAACTTTCAAGTTGGTTCCTTGGCATATGTCTTAGTTGAGGTTTTATTGGGGTGGCCCACTTACATTTTCAGAGATTTAGTCCATTATCATCATGGTGGGAAGTATAGTCACATGTAGGTTGACATAGTGCTGGAGAGGTACCTGAGAGTTCTACTCCTGGATCCACAGGGTTCAGGAAGAGACAGTGAGACTCTGGGTCTGGCTTGAACACTTAAAACCTTAAAGCCCACCCCCAGTAACCTCTTCCAAGACTACACCTACTCCAGCAAAGACACACCTCCTAATATTGCCACTCCCTTTAGACCTATGGGGGCATTTTATTCTGACAACAACGGCATATTAGAAATATAATGAGGCAGGAATATTAAACAGAATTTTGATAATTTGAATTTATTTTACAGTCACGTTGCTGCATCTGTGGCCACAGAAGGATAGAATGCAAATTGTTGATCAAGTCACTCAGAAGAGATAAACACGAGTTATTCATTGTGCAACATGTGACCAAATTAAATATTTTCATTAATTATTTAAAAATAAATACTAAAACACAGGGTTTTAGAAATCTGACTATGGGAAAATGATAAATACTTGTGATAACAGATATACTAATCTTCCTAATAAACATGGCAATAAACATGGTTCCGGCCAGTACCTCAGCCATGATTGCTTAGTGAATTAAAGACCCATGTGGTCAGAA
>LOJH01067277.1:0-10241 GCA_001685095.1 Ellobius talpinus | reverse complement strand
AAAAAAATGCCTTAATATAATCATGCTAAGGCAAGCCTGTGGGGCATTTTTTTAATTAGTAATGGGTGGGGGAGGGCCTGGACCATTGTGAGTGGTACCATGCCTGGGCTAATGGTTCTATGTTCTATAAGAAAACAGGTGGAGCAAGTCATGGAGAGCAAGCCAGGAGGCAGTACCCCTCCATGGCCTCTGCATCAGCTCCTGCCATTTGAGTTTCTATTCTGACTTCCTTCAATGATGGACAGTAATATAGAAGTGTAAGCCAAAAAAAAAACCCTTTTCCTCCCCAAGTTGCTTTGGTTATCATTGCTTTGTTTCATCTTAACAATAACAACCCTAACTAAGACATTCTCTCTAACATCCTCCCAGTTCTACCCTACCCCTTCACACACGCCCTCCCAACTCTACATTGCCTTTTTGCTTTAACAACCCACTGAGTCAATTTTGTGCTACCACATATACATAGGTGTGAGGCTATCCACCGGAGCATAGTCAACCTACCAATGGACCACATCGAGAAAGATCCCTGCACCTACAGCCATCTACAGTCAACAGCTCCTAGTTAAGGATGGGGACCCATGAGCCGCTCCCCTCCTCCATGCTGCAATGCTCATTGGCTTGACTCCATGAAGGTTTCCTGCAGGTCACCAATGAAGTACCACTTTTCAAGTTCTGATCTTCTAACATGTGTACAAAGACTGGGTGGTCTCTGTCTCTAAGTAGCTGAGAGAGGCCGAGATTTGAAGCAGACTCTCCTTGCTGTGTGATTCTTGCTGGTGGGTGTCCTCACTGAGCATCAGATCTCTGAAGGCGCAATGGGAATGACTCTATTGGCAGCCACCTCAAAATCATATTGGTACCTGTGTTCACCAAAGGACGCTAACAAACTTCAAATGCAGCGTGAGAGATTGAATATGCAAATCAAGCCCATATAAAAATAGGATTTTAATAGGCAGTCTAAAGACAGCCAAGAAAACCAAATCATTGTCTTCAGTGATCAGCCCAGAAAGCTAGACTTTCAGAAAGAGAAATGAACTAGCCAGGGAGGCAAATAAAAAGCCTTGTAACAATTCATCAAAATGGGATGCACAGGACTGGTGAACTAACAAATACGCCTATGGGAGCCCATGGATGTGGATTCAGTCCACCTTGACCAAAGGTCAGAGAGTTCAGGCCTCTTCTTGCTTCTTCAAGGTTATTGACAAGAGGCTTGACGTAAGGTGTGGCTACTAATAGGATGTTTTGACTTAGGGTATTGTTACTTAAGGCTTTGGGTATTGAGAAGGTGATTCCTTGGTTCCTTGTATCATAGTAAACAAGTCTTTACCCCCACTTTGGATTAGGGTCAATAAAACCTATGAGAAATGTGGGCAGATTCAGTATTCACTGACTTGCCGTCCTGACTCTATCCTGTCTCTGTCTTTTCTTTTGTATCTCTGTCTTTTCTGCCTGCCATTTCTTAATCCTCACGCTTCCTTCCAAGCACGGACAAATAAGCCAAGCAGGACCCGGCTGATGTTGTCACCTGGATGTGGGATACGGTATATACCTTGAACCAAAAGGGAGAGCTGAATGAGCAATGCCAGCCAATCATTTCAGAGTGCTACTCCCTGTGAATCCACCTCCAGGCAGAGAACACTGGAAGACCTCTTTTTCCCCCCACTCTGAAGCTTCAGCCTCCTCATTTGCCTTTGAGTCTCTGCCTGACTCCAACGACAATGACCAATTCCTTTGCTACAGTCTTTAACTGTAAAAACAACACATAATCAGGCTCAGGATAGTTGGTTTGGCGTTTTGGGGGTGTGTATGTACAAACCCACCAGCAGAGGCCAAAGGACAACCTTTGGTGTTGTCAGTTTCTGGCTACCTTTTTTTGGAAATCAGATCTTTCATTGATCTGGAACTCCAAGTAGCACCAGGGGCACTCCACCTCCCTAGGGTTGGGATTATAATTGTGGGCCACCACACCCAACTTATTACTTAAGTCATGGGGGTTAAACTCAGACCCTTATGGTCGTAAGGTATACACTTCAGCAACTCATCTATCTCTCAGCATCAAGCTCAGGATGTTTTTGAGATGAGAGGCAAGAAAAGTGACCCAGGTCGGGTAATGACAGGCAGTGGAAGCATGTACTGTCACAAATTCTGGGATATTTGCTTTCAGACTGGAGAACCCGTGTCTCACACCTATCTGCTTCCTGCACACATGGTAGTGTATCTCCAAAAGCCCTCTCTCTCAAAAGGTCATGTTCACTCGCCCAGCATTCAGCTAGAGGACTGTTTCCTTGAATAGAAGTGCTTTCAGGCCATTTGTTCATGGGCTCTGGCTGTAATTTCCATCCACAAACTGAATGGTCACCAACATCCCCAGCCCAAAAACATCTTTCCAGTTCCCCGACTGACAACGCGAAATCTCACCAATGGAGATGGCTTCAACCACAATTAAAAAGTTAATAAAACAGTAGAATCTCAATATTTTTAACTATGTCTGAAAGCAAACACAGCAAAATGCTAACAACATTTGTGATCTCTAGATAATGGTATTATAGGTGATTTTATTTTCCTTAATAAATTTCTGTCATTCCTAAGCCTTTAATAATGAACAAGAGCTTTTCTTATTAAAAATACTCCTTAGAAATTTAATCTCTGGGAAGTTCAATCAATTCAAACCTGTCAGTCATGTATTGCCTGTCATGACCTTGTGGTTCCTTAATGGGGTAAGATGTACGTGACCTGACATGAGTGCTATACAGAAGGGTCAAAAGCACCAGGAAAAGGGTTGCCCAAACGCTTTGCCACATGGCTGAAGACAGCCTCACTGACAGTCCAGGGCTAACTCACACACTCTCCCCACCACTGGTCCTGCAGATGTGTGACACAGGGGACAGAGTTCAATTCAGCAGTAGCATGAGATGAGGGAGACACAGTGAACCTCAATGTTTCTGTCGGAGCCATCCCTACAGACGATCTTCTAAACAAATCACTGACAAGTTTGAAATGCAAACAGGAAAATTCGGAAACATGGGACTAATGCAATCCTGAGCAGACTGCGTGGTCAGTGCCTGAAATTAGAGCATCATCAGTGTGGCGTGTGTGTTTGTCTATCTGTCTGTCTATTTGTCCGTCTGTCTATGTGAATCTGTGTGTATGTATGTGTGTGTCTGTGCGTGTGTGTATGTGTGTCTGTGTGTGTGTGTATAAAACAGTGCTGAGGAAAGAAAGGAAGTGATGTGATTCTGGGTGCTGTCCCTTCTCCCCTCAGAAGGAAGGGGTCCTGCATTGACAACTCTGCCCCCAGTTCACTAAACCTTCTGCACTGAAGACCCTAAGTATTTACTGGTGTCCATACTTTCTTGGTCAAAATAACAAGAATCTGTCTACTTTGGCTCTTCCCGGACCTGGGCTTTCAAATGTTCTTCTGTTTGTGTAGCTGGAACTGGAGGATTTGACAGAGATATCCTCCCAGGACTTATTTCTCTTATGATGAGTACACAGGCCTGACACATAGGATGGATTCTCAAATAATTTTGGCCCCAAAAAAAACATCCAGAAGTATATCATCTGGCAAAATAGAAACATTTGAGGAACACCAAAGGCAGGTCTCTTTTATTATCATATTAACACTTATAAAGAAAAATTGCCTAAAGCTTATAATAAAACAAGTTGACTGATGTATACCCTTTCAATATCATTGTTCAACAGATCAACAAGAACATTATTTAATTACCTGGGACTTTGACTGATTTTTTTCCATTCATGATTTGATCAGAGAATAGATGTGAAAAGCCTGTTAGCTTATAAATTTCTGCCCCAAAGGTTACAATTTTTTGTCCTATAAGACTTTACCTAGTGATGTATATATAAGCAAGTTTAATACCATATTCCTTTAACTAATTCCTTAAATAAACCTCCATTCTGCAAATTCTTTCTGAGGCAAATGTGCCCTCTTAGTAACTCCTTCAGCCCAGGGTTTGCATCAAATATTAGTCTGTGTTTATTTTCTTCTGTATTGTCTTAGTTAGGGTTACTATTGCTTCAGCAAAACACCATGACAAAGTAATTGGGGAGGGAAGGGTTTATTTGGCTTACACTTCCACAGCACTGTTCATTCATCATCAAAGAAAGTGAAGACAGAAACTCTAACAGGACAGGAACCTGGAGTTAGGAGCTGATGCAAAGGCCATGGACGGATGCTTCTTGTTGGTTTGCTTCCCATGGCATGCTCAACCTACTTTCCTATAGAACCTAGGACCAACAGCCCAAGATGGCACCACCCACAATGGGCTGAACCCTCCCCCATAAATCACTAATTAAGACAATGCCCTACAACCTTGCCTGCGGCTCCATTCTACGAAAAAATTTTCTTAACTGAGCTTCCCTCCTCTCAGATGTCTCTAGTCTGTGTCAAGTTGACATAAAACTACCTGGCACATGTACCAATGTCATTTTAACTTCTTAACTTGGTCCCCATTTTGCAGATGAGGAAGCCTATGACTCAAGGAGAACAGAGCCACACTTGATTAGAAAGACAGGAAGGCCTTGACATTAGTGCCCTAAATTCTTTCCTAAGCTCCAAACCCAATAGCTGTGTAGCCATGGTCAAGCCACTTTCTCTGTGCTTCATCTCCTCACATGTAAACTGGGGAGAGTGGAATCTGGGATGGTTACAATCCCTTCCATGTCCAGCATTGTCCAGCAAAGTCAACTATTTGAAGAAAAAATAATAATGAGAACTGTTGTAGGAGGCTGCTTGTTCTTTTACTGGTCGCCCAGACTCCCGAAATAACCACACAGAAACCGTATTAATTAAATCACTGCTTGACCAATCACTATAGCATATTCCTAGCAAGCTCTTTTATATTAAATAAAGTAGATATAAATAGTGTAACTGTAATTCTTTCTTGATACCTGTTTTGTTACATGTAATTTTGCTATGTTAAAGTTAACACCTTCCTTTCTATTTAAACAGAAACGAGGAAATAGTGTGGGAAGTCCTTCTGTATATGTGTTGCTTTTATTGGTTAATGNTATATTAAATAAAGTAGATATAAATAGTGTAACTGTAATTCTTTCTTGATACCTGTTTTGTTACATGTAATTTTGCTATGTTAAAGTTAACACCTTCCTTTCTATTTAAACAGAAACGAGGAAATAGTGTGGGAAGTCCTTCTGTATATGTGTTGCTTTTATTGGTTAATGATTAAAGAAGCTGCTTTTAGCCAATGGCTTAACAGGATATAGCCACCCTGGAAGAGAGAGAGAGAGAGAGAGAGAGAGAGAGAGAGAGAGAGAGAGAATTGGCAGAGTCAAGGAGAAGCTACGGAATCATAAGAGGGAAAAGACGCGAGTTGCCAGCTGGAACCTTGCCAGTAGGCCATAAACCTCATGGTAAAATATAAAATAATAAAAACGGGTTAACCAAAGATATAAGAGCTAGCTAGCAATACGCTTAAGTGATTGGCTAAGCAGTTATTTAAATAATATAATTTATGTGTGATTATTTTAGGGTTGAGCAGTCGGGAACAAACAAGCAGCCTCCTACTACAGAGAACAGTAGAGATTTCTCAACTCCTCTTCCCATCTCATCCCCACCGTAATGGTAAGGAGACTTCATGTACAGGGCCTTTTCTTCCCAGGCCAAGCCCACAGTCCTGAGTGGCATCTCCCCATCAATACCTACCTATCTCCATTTATCAAGAAAACTTTCTAACAAGGACTCTGCTTAGGTAACAAGCTGTAAGTAATCAATGCTGTGGATAGAAGTGTTTGCACACTCAAGTGCATGCATGTGCACTGCATACACACACACACACACACACACTAATGTCTCAATTCATTTTCCAGGAAAGAAAAAAAAACTATCATTCAAGTGATAGAACTACCAACAAACCAAGAGCATGCAGGGTAGCATTGTGAGCATAGAGGAATCTTAATAGCCCTGTGACCCATGTGTTAGCAAACTGGGCATGGTATCACAGGCTTCCAACTCCAGCTTTTAGAAGGTGGAAGATAGGAGGACCAGAAGTTCAAGGTTATTCTTGGCTGAATAATAAGATTGAGGATAGCCAGGGATACATGAGACCATGTTTGAAAAATATATGTGTTTGGCAGAGGGTTACACCAGCTGTTTCATATCCCGAACATCACCCTCGTGTCTTCAGCTTGATTCTGAGGGTCTCATCTGCTCCCAAATACACCCAACAGTGACAAAACCTCTGCATCTGCAGCTTGTCAGTCATTTTTCAAGTCTAGAATGTACTATCTGCACCTGAACACTACTGTTGATTAAAATGATTAGACTTGATTCTCATTATTGTTCCTTTAATTGAAAATAGATGCTTTATGGGTTTTTCTTTTCACTTATTAATCTGGACTAATGTTTCAATGCTGAATATTTTTTCAGTGCCAAAAAAGAGTTAAAAATGAAAAGAGTCAATGCAGAGCCTGCATGAAGGATAAGGAATGAACCTCCATCCTGATCCTGCCAGTGGCAGTTGTGTTTTTAATGTTTTATTTCCCTCCTCCTTGGCAATTAAGAGACATGTATCTTTGCCAAATAAGGGTGCATGCATGTGCATCTTAGAGCAAAGGAAACAAAGGGACCTGTTTGCAACCACTAATATGCTCACAACAGTGCATACCCAGACTTCTAGAGGGGCATCTCAACATAACTATAGCAAAAGACAATGATGAACCTTCTCAGCATCATATCTCAAGGTCTAGTATAGACACCATGTAAGTGGTCGCAGATGCATGCAGAGCTGTTACTCCTACCCTGAGCTACACATCAGAATCACTTTTTTTTTCAATTCTATATTTGGGCTAGGAGCAGTAAAACCAGAAACTCTCATAAGGTTCAAGCTTAGGAAACTCTCCAGGAATCCTAACACACAACTGAAAGTCCAAACTCCAGTAAAAAGAAGTGTCCATCAAAGCTTTGTGCATAGACGAAACCTGATACAAGCCACGTGGAGTGGTACATACCTGTAATCCCAGCAGTCAGAAGGCTGAGGCAGGAGGATGGTAACCTTGACATTAACCTGAGCTACAATGTAGCAAGAGTCTGTGTAAGAAAAATAAAAGGGGGGGAAGGCAGAAGGGGAGAGTGGAAGAGAGGAAGAAACAAAATTAACAACTTAAGTCTTATTGATTGGTTGTGACTGATTAAATTCTAATTCAGACACACAATTAGGATGCTGTCTTGTATGCTTTTGTTAAAAAAAAAAGTAAAGAAAGAAAAGGCCCAGTGATTAGCTTTGGGAATTGGAGGGAACATAAAAATATTATACAACTAGACAATTATTGATTATAAAAATAGACAAATTAAAACTTTGTAACCAACAAATGTTGTACACAATAATGTAATGTTCACTTTAACAATAATTAGTTGTACTATTTATAATGTCTTTATTATATTTTAAAAGAGATGGTAAGATACCTTCTCACAGGGATCCCAGTATTCAGATCAGTGATTCCCAAAATATGGCTCCAAGATCAGTAACACTAGGGACCATCACCTGGAAACTTGCTTGAAATGAAGACTTTGAGTCACACCTCAGACCCACCAAATCAGAAGCTCTAGGATGAGCCCCTAATGTCCATTTAAACAAGCTTCTCAGGAGTCTCTGATATGTGTTCATATTTAAAAAACACTCAGGCATGTGATTACCAAAACAGAGGGATAATAATAATAATTTACAGTTGAAATAAAAAGTAGTCATAATTAAGCAGCAACATGTTAATAGATAATCTAAAAACACCACTTGGAAATATGTTCAAAAACTTGTTTTTGAGTGTTAATGAATACTACATGGGGTGTGTGTGTGTGTGTGTGTGTGTGCGCACGCGCGTGCACTCATGCATTTAGAGACAATGCATTTTGTTGGAGACACAGTCACCCTCTAACTAGAATCTGCCAAGTAGGCTGACTAAACAGCAAAAAGCTAGGAATCCACCAGTCTCTGTCTCCCAGCACTGGGATTACCAGCACTCACCACCACACTTAGGTATTTAACATGGGTTTTAAGGGTCGAACTCAAGCCTTTGTACTTTTTGACTGAACTATAAGTCCAGCCCCCAAAGTTGTTATTGTAATATATAGATTCTTTAAATAAATGTAAAATTAGCGTATTTTAGTGATATTCAATAGAAGTATGAGGAATAAATAATAAGGGAAGATAGTTTTTCCATATTTGTGGAAATCTACTGACCTATATATGCGGGAATTCTCAATTTTGTTGTGGAAACCTGATTGCCACATATAAAAAAATAAAAGTTGGCATTTATGACATCCATAAAAATGAACTCAAAATCGAGTAAATTCTTAAACACAAGACTTAAAACTATAAAACCCATAGAAGAAAACATAAGAGGAAATCACCACACAATTGACATTGGCGATGGTTTCTTACACATGACTCAAAGAGCAGAGGTAACAATTAAATAGGCTCAGCAAGTTGTATTTATATGTACATGTGTGATATGTATATATAGTGTATATATGTAATGTTACATTATGTAACAATAATAATTAAAGAAGAGATCATGAATTTGAGAGGGAGTAGGGAGGAGTTGGATGAGGGAGATGAACAGAGGGAAATGAGATAAATACAATATTCATGGATGAATTCCTCAAAAACTGAAAAGAAAACAAATGTTAAAAAAATAGTTAAGATGTAGAACCATCCTAAATGTCCATTGTCAGATGAATAGAAAAGAAAATTTGATGCGTGTTGTCAAAAATCCCTTTAAGGAAATCCCAATACACAAATGAAGGACATTATGCTAAGTGAAATAAGCCCATCACACTATGTGTTTCTCCTTAACATGTGGTATCTAAAAACAGCTCAATGGGTTGCCAAGGGATAGAGGGAGAAGGCAAGAGGCAGTCACTGCTAAGTGATATAAATTCTCAGTCATATGAGGTAAATAAATTCTAATAATGTGCTGAACTACATTATGCTTGGTGTCAACCATACCATATCGTCACTAAAGATTGTTAAGGGATAAGCACCATATTATATACCCTTATCACAATACAAGGAAAAGGTTACTATGTCCTGCGGTTCCAATGAGTGCCCCCACTCCACCCACCCCCCATTGATGAGTATTCCTGGTCTCCCATGATGGTGCTATTGGGAGAATCTGTGGACCTTTAGGGAGTGGAGTTCACGGAAGTCTCTAAGTCCTTAGGGTCATTTCCTTAAATGGGATGTAGGACTCTTAGTGCCTTTCTTCCTTTCTACTTCCTGAAATTTGTTCTGTCCTATATTCCCATCAGTGTAAGCCTCCTATTAGCCAATGGTCCAGAGCAAGAAAAAAATTGACCTTGGATCGCAACCTCCAGAACAATAAGCAAAAACAACCTTTTATCTTTAGAAGTTAATTGTTTCTGGTATTATGTTATAGTAATACAAAGTTAAAATACCTTACCTATAATAAAATACCTATCAATTCTGCTTCCAGATATATACACTAAAGATCTAAACCAGGAACTCATACATACTTGTGCACTAGTGTTTAGAGCAATATTATTCATAGTAGCCAATAGGGAAGTTAAGTATCCATCAAAAGATGATTTGATAAATATAAATAAGCATATAAAGAAATATTTAGCAATAAACAGAAATGAAATTTTACACATTGCCACAATGTGGATAAACCTCAAAAACGTTACACTAACTAAAGCACACCAACAAAGAAGGCAAATACAGTAAGTATTTGAAATGCCTAGAATAGAGGTTGCCAGGGATTAGGTAGAAGGAAAAATATGGACTCACTGTTTAATGGATACAGAGTTTCTGTATGGAACAATGAGAGCATTTCAAAAATAGATAGAAGTCTTGCTTTACTGAATTTACTTAATGTCATTGACATATACTTGAAAATAGATGAAATTGTGAACTTTGCCATATATACACAATAAATGTAAAATATATATTTACATATACAAAGAAGTATAAATATTTTAATATGTTCAATGTAATTGTTACCTTTCCTAAGACTTATGGTCTTCAAAAATCCTTAGTTATCACTTATAAAACAGACAGGGGCCAGAAAGATAACTCAGCAAGTAAGATTACTTACTGCCAAGCTTGACAACCTGAGTTTGATCCCCAGGACCCACACGACAAAAGAAGAAACCAACTGTTAGTTCTTTTCTGACCATACATGTGCCCATATGAACATTCATGTGCCTGCACATAAACACACACAAAGATAGGTAGATAGATGATAGATAG
>LOJH01067276.1:0-10241 GCA_001685095.1 Ellobius talpinus | reverse complement strand
ATTATTTGTAATTGCCAGATCCTGGAAACAACCTAGATGCCCCTCAATGGAAGAGTGTATTATGTGTTTTTATACATACGTCACATGCTTGGTTTTGGTTTCTCTTGCCCTTCTGTTCCTCTCTCCTATGCTCTGGCACATCTTTCTGGATCCTTCCCTCCCATGTAATCCTTCTTCCATTTCCATGCATGTGTATTGTACACCCCACCCCTCATTCTTCAAGCCTCTTGCCCCTCTTATGATCCCTTTCCTAATTTCATGGCCTATGCCCACACTCACATCCATAATTACACATATATTAAAAATCAGCTGCTCGGTTTCGCATATGAGCAAGAATTGTGGTACTTGTCGTTCTGAGTCTCGCTCCCTCAACTACAATAATACCCAGTTCCTGTCTTGGTGCAACACAGTATTATCTTTTAATTCCTTGTATGAGTCTATTTTGTATGCAAATTTCATACTCTCTACAACTTATGTTTGGGATTGCAATTTGAAAAGTGTTTGCCAATCACTGTCATACCATTTACTGAGTGTACCGAATTGTCTCTACTCATTACAAATATTAACTTCGCATTGGCACACCTCCATATGAGCAGAGCCTACTTCAGAGCTATTTTGTGTGTCTGTGTATGTACATATGTGTGTGTGTGTGCGCACACATGCTTCTGGAGCATAGAGGTGTCTTCCTCAATCCTTGTTCATCTTACTTTTTGAGACAGTGTCTGTCACTGAACCTGGATCTCAACGATTTGGTGAGACAGTCTGGCCAGCATGTCCCAGAACACCCGTCTCTACGTCCCCAGCACTCCCATTACAGGCACGTGGTGCAATGCAAGGCTTGCTACATGTGTGCTGGGGGTCTGAACTCAGGTCCACCTGCTTGTACAGTGCTTTACTAGCTGAATAGTATTCCTAGCACCACTACCTATTTATTTTTAAAAAGCTGGCTGTCCTTCCACTAATACTATAAGTTCATGTTGGCTTTATATTTCAGTTCAATATAGGGCACACTTGTCATTGTGAATGAAATGTTTTTTTTACTGCCCACATCTATATGGATTAATTACATACATAAAAAAATGAATTGCATTTTATAGACTTTGCTCACATGTAACAATAGCTCTTTTAGTTGATCTTGACTCATACAGAAAGACAATCTCATTACTAGTAAATACCTTCTCTCCCTTCAATGCTAATACTATTTCCTTTATGTATCTCTTTCTTGTCTAGCTAGACACTTCTCTGGCTAGCACTTCTAGACCAGTGCTTGAAAATAGCAAATTAAATGGAACTGGGTCTCTTTTGGAAGGAAAAATAACCTTACTATGAGCATTCTTGGTATATAATTGAGGTTAATTAATGAATGAGCATTTGCTTTTCTATAGCTATTGTGGAAACAATAATAGTCCACAGCTAACCTCTTCTTGCAGAAAGCAATGGTATTGGTATCTCATTGGCTTAATTTGTAACCCTGAAAATATCTTGCAAGGTAGGATGCGGAAAGGAAGTTTTCCCACTGAAAAACATTCTCAGGTCCCAAGTACTGTAGGAGAACTTCGAACTTTTGAATACTCCTTTTCTACCACCTGTTACCTTACTGCTGTGATAGTTTAAGACTAGTAGTTGGAAATGTCTATATCTGATTGGACAGTTGGTGTATGGTTGCAGTTATTTATATACTTTAATGCTCCCTGAGTAACTCAACTATTCAAAGTGGTAATATTGTACATTGACTTAGAACAAAATTAATCATAATCATTTCCTAATTTAAAATAATGAAATAAATCAAATCAAAAAATGTTAAACTGTCAGTACCAAAAAGAATGTCAGTACCTTAGAATTATTTACCTAACTATATCATGCAACCATATGTTTTTCTATATTGCAACATTTCATAAATATACAACTTTTTCAAATTAACTGTTCTTAAGTTAGACTGGTGTGCTGAAAAGTGGCTTGAAATTCAGCTCAAATTAGTTTAGTTTTAAAAGGATTCCATGACTTTGTATAACCAGAAAAATCCAAAATGATTTTAGAATGAATTTCTCCAAGTGTTCAAAAAGAGAATACAACATACACATGAGAACACACACATTCTTTTCTCTACCAGACCTAAACTTCTCTGTGACTGAGGATGATCCAGTGATCCAGTGTCCTGATTGGCCATACCTATGTCACATGGCCATTCCAATGATTTAAGAAAAAAGGTATAATCATTAGCATCCCAGGCAGAATCTTATGCAACTAGTAGTGGTAAATATTTCTCCAAAATAATGAGAGGGGTACCAACTGTCTCAACATAAGGAACTTAATATAGTTACATTAAAAAATTACAACTGTTTGCTATGAGTTACAAGCTCTTTATTATTTAAATGTATGTATCCCTGCAAAATTCCTGTGGAAAACTACCCCTAAGGTGATGTGGTTTGGAGGTGTGTCCATAATAGAAAGCATCTGGACCTGAGGATGGAGCCCATGTGAACAGGATTAGCCACCTTGTAAGAGGCTGGAGGAAGTCTGTGATCTTCTGTGAGTGTAGCACGCCATTTCTGCCAGCAGAAATTGACGACCATAACAGGATTCTTCTTGGAACACATTTTATTTGGAGCAAATTACTTGAAAAGATGGCGAAGGACCCAGAGCCCAGGCGCGCACTGCTTATAAGCAGTGGAGGACAAAGGCCATGACATATCTGTGACTGATTGGTCANTACTTGAAAAGATGGCGAAGGACCCAGAGCCCAGGCGCGCACTGCTTATAAGCAGTGGAGGACAAAGGCCATGACATATCTGTGACTGATTGGTCAAGGTCTCTCTAGAGCATACGGGTCAGCATATGATTTGCGGCTGGAGCACGCCATACGTGATGACGAATGACGCAAGATATGCCCAACGCGCCACTCAGGATGACGTATGAGGAAGGCTAATTGCCATGTGGCGACAGCGGCGCCCTACATGTGAGGACACCATGACAAGTAAAGATTCATTTCTAGTCACTAAACCAATGAGTACACTGATTTATCTTGGACTTTCCAGCTTCCAGAAATGTGAGAAAAGATATTTCTATTTATAAATTACTCGACCGAAAATACCTTAGATAGTGCAGAGCAAATGGACTAACACGTGCTCCTGTTTTGAGTTAGCAATTCTTTCTTCTAGTTGAATTCCTCTGAGTGACCAGTAAAGTGAACATCTATTCATATAGGACACATTCAAATAATGCATAAACAAAAACATAGACTATATTACAAATAATTAAATAAATCTAGTTAGCCATAAACCTCCCTTAGGATAATTGGTAATTATGTTTCCTCCGTAAGATAAAGAAAAGGTTGCTGCATGAATCAAAAGGAGGCCCTTTCTTTGTAGCTGCCAGATTCTCTGAGCAACTGATTCTGAGACAGTTTGGTGTGTCTATAAGTGGCCTTAGATCGACAGCAAAGGAAGAAGCAGCCAGGAGTGGACAACGTGGGCAGAAAGAGCTATCAATGACAAAGCAGGCCTGAATGAGTCTCAGCTGTTACCTGGGTGGTTGCTATGTTAGTGTGATACAAGACTATCTTTAGTACATATTGACCCTTTAACACTCACTCTACTGAGTAACAGAGACTTTGAAAAACAATGGTTTGGGAGAGCAGCAAGATGGTTCAGCAAGGCTATCTAAGTCCCAAAAAGGTGGAAGGAGAGAACCAACTCCACAGTTGTCCTCTGCCTCCACACACCACACCCACACACACCCACCACACACCAGACGGTTGTTTTTTTGTTTGTTTTGTTTTGTTTTTCAGTTTTAAAGTCCATTTGAGGGTGGGGGTACATAGAACAGAGGGAGAGGTGAAACCCAATATACTCAGGACCCTGGCTTCAGTCTCATACATTTCAATGAAACACACACACACACACACAGTACCCTAGAATTATTTTATTATTTAATAATAGTTAATACTTTTATTCCTTTTTATTTTTTGAAAACAGTTTAGAAAATTTTGTACTTTGGTATCATGTACCATGTAGTTCTACTGCAGCAACAAAACCCGAGGAGCTTTACCCAGAGTCTACGTTGCTGATATACACGTACCCTGTAAGCGTGTAGATCATGGTGATGAATCCAAGTTAAATAACATGTTATGGAAAGCCCTTCATTGTGTGACTTGTACTATAATTCGTTCCAGTTGAATTGGCCTGAGACTTACAAAGCACTCTGTACAAGCAATGTGAGAACGAGCAGGGGCTTCCCTGGACCGCCTTCCACACTGCCTTCCACACTGCCTCCTTCTGGAGCCTGAGAACCAGCACCGCCTTCCACACTGCCTCCTGCTGGAGCCTGAGAACCTGGACCGCCTTCCACACTGCCTCCTGCTGAAGCCTGTGCAGGTGAGCTTAGCTCCTCTTCATTCACCTCCTTACTGTAAAACAGAGAGTATAATGTTAAGGGGGAAACAGGGTGCTCCACCTGTTTATTTTGTTTTGCTAAGATGAGGCCTCACTATGCAGCCCAGCTTTGTCTGGGACTTACTGGGTTGTCGAGACTGGATACTGAAGTCTTCCCGTAGCAGCTTCCCAAGTGCCTGAATTTCAGGCATGTGACACCCCAATCAAAGGAACATTCTGAGAAGCATAAGACTGTCTTCGTGTAGGTGTGAACTAACTGGCAGTGTTGTTCGGTATGACTACCAAGGCAGGTCTTTCATATTTGTAAATAGCCTTGATATTTTAAAGAGGAACTAAGCACCCTATACTTCCTACCTACCACGGCAGCAGCATCTCTTTAAAATGAGCCATTAACTTCTAGGGTTTGAACAGCCAAAACAGTTTGCCCTGGCCATACCCTACTACTACTGTTATACACACACACACACACACACACACACACACACACACACACACACTCTACCTTTGTTTCTACTACCTAAACCTGATCATCAGCCAGTTCTACTTTGCTTCTTCAAGGCCTGGCTTCACCCTCCTGGCACCTTCTGGAGTCTCTGGAGCATATCAGCTCCAAAGTGTGAGCCTGTGCTCTACTGCTATCACTATTCAGACTCTCTTTTCGGCAGTATCTCCCCTGCCCTGCAGGACTAAGTCTTTTGGCTTCTCCAATGAGGTCAGGACACTATACTGACACCTAATAGATGCCTACAGGTTTTTGTTTTGGTTTTTTGATTTCCATTTTCATATCAGTTAAAAAATCTTTTTTACACTAGAGTAGGAGAAGTATTTGCCCTTTGTACAGCTCTCAGATACATGGGAGTCGTGGGGCTCAGAAACCCACTTGAAAGGAGAACTCCAAAGGGTTAATTAGATGTTCATGCCGTTGCAGGATAAACTCAAGAAACTTTGCTAGACTCCCTATCTTAAGTCTGATGTTCTTTGTAAGAGCTCTTCAACTGTGCCCTGTGTATTCAGGAATAAGCATTCAAGTCTAGGTAGTGACTTCCTTTTTCACTTAATGCTCTTAATTAGGCAGCCCACCAACCAACAACTTGGTTCCAATAAATGAGTGCCTACTATATACAGCACTATGGCAAATGCTGCAGGCCTTCTTGTGCACAGCACCCTGGATTCTTACATGCGAGTAAGTCAGGGTTGGAGCCCAGATGATGGTGAAAAAAAAGTGAAGATAAATAATTATTGATGCTTTTATATAGCAGAACAGAAAAGGGCCAGAAAAGGCAATCAAAATACTGCTGAAACTCAAGGGAGGACAGTCACCTCTGCCTGGGGTGATGCAGAAAAGATTTCAAAGAGGAGGGGGAGATGGACATAAAGGTCTGAATTTTGGTCAGATGTACAGTGGTGCAAGACTGGAGTGACTAATGTCTTGATGGGGAACCATGATCATTGGGAGTGGCTTTGGGAGTGGCGTCCATAGGCATAGAGAGGGAAAAAATGGCTGGCCTCCTTGGTGAAGTGTACAGTTTAAATTAGGGCAAGAAGACCTTAAGGTAAAAAAGTGGAGTCAGAGGACATGGACAGAAACTTCCTTTCCTCTAGCTTACAGGTGGGCTTCAGGAGGACTGAGGCAGGCTAAACGTGTGCCTGTCAGGGGAGCCAGTGAGAGGCCACGAAGGAAATGCAGGGCTACAGGCAAAGGGGATGAATGAGGATAGCTAGACATAGCAAATTTATTTTAGTCATGTTAATTGGAACTGTGATCGGCTTATCCAGATGGAGATACTCAAATCTCAATCTGGAGTTGAAAACAAACCTAAAAGGAGAGTAGATAGAAGCCTGGAAGCCCGGAGCAGCAGCCTCTAGCATCTGAGTCTTCCTACCTTTGCATTCTCCATTTTCCCCTCGGAACTCCTCCCTGTTCTTAGTAGAGCTTGCTTATTTAGGACGTGGGAGAAGATAGCACAGCAAGCACACAGGGACAGAACTGTCAGATGCGCAGGAGCTGCGGGTTATACAGCACTGGTGAAGGTAAAAGAAGAGAAAGCCTCACAAAATTGCAATGTGGGCGTGGATGGGGGGGCGACCTCCTTAAACCCTGCAGAGAGGTCAAATGAATGAATGTTATCTAAGCAAAGACCTTCTGGTGCCCATATAATCCTACTGTCTCCTGTTGAGCTGTCTGAGGCAGCAGTTATGTGATATTTTAATAGCATAGTATTCTGAACCATCAGGTAGGAGCTGATGGTAATGTTTTATTCCCGGCATTTTCCACCAATAAATGGGCGATAAACAAGTATATGAATGAAATTGTCAATGCTGATGAGATAAAGAGTAGTTTCAGTAAAGAAGTGGGCATAGAAACCAAATTCCAATGTCTAAAGTACAAGAATATGACACACACACACACGTGTAAAGTGTGTGTGTGTATTCTTTTGTAAAAAAGAAAAAGCTAGCATTTAAGTTCCTACAGTTGATGGCTTGAATTGTAGTGACTTTTAAAATGAACTGCTATTGTGTTCTTTAGATAGCTAGTTTAGAGGAGAAAATTCTGCTAAGAAAACAGTTCTGTTTATTTTGGATTGTCTGTTGACCAGTGAGTCTTCAGGGACATTAAGATTACAAGAAAAGGCCCTGACAGCTATCTATGAAAGCAAGATTAAAACAATATTATCCACAGTCAGCGGTGGTCCCAGGCTTTGTAAACCTGTGCTGTTAGAATGCTCAGAGATTTGGGAACCTGGAGATCCTCAGGCATCCAGATGAGACTAATCTGGGGAAGCTTTGGAAAGGAGATAAATTTAAGCTGTTTTGAAAGGAGACTATTCTAGTCAATCGGCAAAGAGTCTTACAGTGCAGGATTAGGTATTTTAATTTGATGACTTGAGATAATTTGGAGCTATCCCTGTGTTGTGAATGTTCCCTGGGAGGTGACTCATGTCCCTAGTTCCTACCTCTGCTATGTACTGGAACCTACCTGGAGAGCTCCAAAGCACCCTGTCCTGCAGGCTGTTCCCTAGGCCACTGTGGAAGGACGGATGCAGACACGAGCGGTGGTGGTTTGGATCTTCTTGTTGTTAAGTTCTTAGGGTGACTCTGATAGTCAAAATGGAATGCAGGATACATCTCTCTTCATGTAGGGTAAACTATAAGCAGGTATGAGACAGGCTAGAATTAGAAAGGTTAGCCAGAAGGCTGGAACTGGGGAGTCTGACCTAGCTTTGCGTGCAGAGATAAGAGAGTGAGGCTAGAGTATTCTGGGGGGAGCCTTGCTTGGACTGTTGACGCTAGTCAGCTGCAGTTTTTCACAATGCTATCCACTAAGAACACGGCAGTTCTTATGATGGATCTCTTGGAAAATGAGCAAATAGAATGTGGTGTTTTTTTTGCTAGACTTTGGGGGCTCTCGCAGTTAGCAAATTCTCTATTTCTGTAATAGCATATGTGGTCAGAGGACACAACACCATCATATAAACTTTTACTTATATATCTTAAAACTTTTCCTTTTATGTATATGGATGGGTGTTTTCATGCATGTATGTATAAGCATCACATGCATTCCTGGTGCCCTCAGAGGCCAGGGAAGGGTGTCAGATCACCTAGGATTGGGGTTATGGATGATTGTGAGCTGCTATGTGGGTGCTGGGAAGTGAACCCAGGCCCCAGGAGCAAGTGCTCTTAATCATTGAGCTGTATTTTCCAACTTCAACTTTTATTTATATTTGAAGGAATAAAATAAAAGCTAACCATGGGTGTTTAGATTTAAAAAATCAAAATTCCATTTTTTTAGTTACAACTAGGCTGTTGCAAAATTATGATCCATTTAGACTTTATAAAGTTTAGATTAACCTTAAAGGAAAAGGAAAGTGAGGTTGTTAAGAACACTGAAGAGAAAGACTCAATGTCTCCCTAGAATGAAGCTTTTGTAGCAGGTATGGAAAACGGATGGGTGGTGTTTCAGGAATAAGAGTCCCTCAGGAAGCTGGGCTGGCAAGTGAGGGCAGGGGCTTTCAGTGTTCAAACCAGATAATTTTCAATTGACTCTGGCATGCCCCACTTTAAAGTTTCGAGGAAGGGCAGAACGTCACAAGGTGGGCTATTATTTATGATAAGAAGTGCTGCTTCATAGTCCAGCTGGTACAGGGGTGTTTGATAAAACACAGACACTGACAGAAAACTTCCGTGGCAGGAGCTCCCAGGAAAGACATGATTGAAGACGATTGCTGAAGCGAAAACATTTCTGTGATCCTGAGGGTGAGCCTTACAACAGTGATTGGTCTCTAACTGCTGTCAGTGTTTAGAGAATGAAACACTTACTTCTGTTCTTAGATGCTGGCGAGGGCTGGTCCTACCTAGAAAATCGACATGCTGTGATTTGACAGGTAGAGACTCGAGCTTGTTCCTCAAAACTTCCTCAGGTCATTTCATCTGTTTGTAGGGACTGAGAGTACGGTGTGGCAGGTTACTGTCTCTAGGAGACCTCTGAGAAAATAAAGATACATATACAGACAGGGAGCAGCAACATGCCCAGAAATGACATTCACTCCTTGCCCCTCTCCAGAGCAGCTCAGGGCAGGAACTGAACTGGGTCGAAAAGGGTGTGATGAGGTGGGAATCGGAAAGAAGGGAGACTAGGTAAAAGTTGACAGGTCTGGGGTAGGGTGCTGCAGGCAGGAGTCACTGAGCATCCAGAAAAGTAAGGAAGACCCAAAGAGTCCACGCCATCTTGAGAGGACAACCACGCTGCCCTTTTGCCCACGCCTTACCACACCACTGGGCTTCTGGCTCACTCCAGCACAGTTCACCAGGCAGGTTAAGCCTCCCGGGGACCATAATACCTACCCAAAGTCACTCCGTGCTCCTTGGCACACTCCACTTTTCTTAATTGCTTCCAATTTCCCTTCCTCAGGTTTGCTGTTCTGGGAAAGAAGGTTCTAAATTAACGCTCTACAAAGTCCCCCTACATGTTGGTTTGCAAAATTAATGATCCTCATGGCAGAGCAAATTAATCTTTCTTTGATGTTGGTTGACGCTAAAGACAAAACTCACTGGGGCCCTCTTAATACAGCGAGTGTTCTTCCCCCCCTTCCATGCCTGCTGCATTCACGGAGGAGACAATGCATCTCGTCTCGGAAGTCCATCTCCGAATCTCGTTGCCAGTTCGTGGAGGGGCTGTACACGCTGCTCAGAAGTCAGGTGAGGCTACGAAGGGGAAGTCACCGGATGTATGGTCACAGGAGTTTTACTTGCACTTTCTGCATCCACTGAGGACACGTGTTGTTCCATTGAGAGAACATGTAATACTTGCTTCAATTTTAGGGAGACCACGACAGCTTCTTCGGGCTCGCACTCATCTCCTCGGGCATGAGAAGTTCTCGCACTGCCTGGCTGTTTCAAGCCAGAATCGTCTGCTGCTACACTGAACTGCTCAGTTCCTTTCAGCTGAAAAATTAAAGCTACACGCTTGTCAAAAGGACACTTTTTGAGAGGGCACCCATCAATCATCACCCAACTCCGCGCAAGGTCGCGGATGGAGGTACCGCACACCGCCTCCTTCCAGGTCTGGGAAGGCCAGATATTTGGGAGGGTTTGGCTCAGCCCGCTTCACGATCTCGCCCGAGCCCCCGCGCTCTGAACGGAGCTAGTGGCCTTTCGTTGGTCGGGTGTGAGCCATACTCTCGGGGTGGGCCTTTGGGAGAAAACCCAGACCCCCGCCAAGTCCACCTCCGAGCCAGGGGTGTGAGAGGCGCAGGGTCCAGGACGCCCGCGTCTCCTTTGTGCCAGAGCGGCTCTCGGCCTGTTCCTGCTCCTCTCACACAGACCGCGGCGGACGCGCGCTCGGCCAGGGCG
>LOJH01067275.1:0-10241 GCA_001685095.1 Ellobius talpinus | reverse complement strand
TCTGGAAGAGCAGTCAGTGCTCTTAACCTCTGAGCCATCTCTCCAGCCCCCTAGCCAGTGACTTTTAAATCCCATTATTACTTTGATGGCAGTCTGTTGTCAAGAATGGCCTTTGCTTCTCCACTGTTTGTATGTTCTTATGGATCCCAGTTCTTGTTTTACTAAATGGACCCCAGTGTGCTCCTAAAATGTCTGAATGTGGTCAGAGGGATCCCGTCCACTTCCCTTCAAGCTGGCCTCCATTTCTTTTGACATGTCCCCATTGTTCTTTGAACACAGCTTTCTTTCCTGGTACATAGTGTTTCAGGCTCAGCTTGTACTTTTCCAGCCCGAACTCTGGAACCTACTACTTTTTCCATAGAGCACCAATTCCTTTAAAGGGAGAATGGCTGCGTGAGCCAAGTTTGTTGATAAATTATTGTTTTTAACCATAAATCTTGAGACTGGGATGCTCTAGAAACATCCATCATTCTCTTCAAAAGCTCAATAATCATCCTAGTATCTCCTCAAGACTTACTCATTACAAAGCAGCAATGTATGAATGGATTACTGACTCTGAACACTTACTCTTCGCCTTGGCTGAAGTCAATGCGTCACTTGCTTCATTATGGGAAATACTGGATGACTCACACACTTAAATGGAGACAGGAGGGTGAGGTCAGGAATATTCCTGTTGAATGGTGACTCAGGGCCAAGAAAAATATTTAGATCTGGATTTAAGAATCCAGATTCTGCCAAGGATCAGTCACTTTAAACTTTCCATTATGTCCCTTGACATTTATGTGCATGTGTGCGTGCATGCGTGTGTGTGTTTTTGTGTGTGTGTGTGTGTACTTATAGCTAGATCAATAATTGTCCTTTGGGTGGGGGAAGGATGCTTCTATTTTTTAGCATAGTTATTCCCCATTTTGTTCTGTATTTCATTATTCTTAAGTAAGAGTTGTCTTGTTTAATAAAACGACCTTTTAATGTTCGTAGAGAATATTTGGGTATGTAAGCATAGTGGACATTGTGAAGGGATACTAAACATTTTATTTCCTCAAAGATCGAAGGGAAAAATTCATTTCAGAAAAGGAAGCTTAAATTTGGATCGTGTCCTTCCCATGTACAACCCATTAGAATTCTGAGAAATCAAAAAAATGAAAACAGCCTGTAATTGCTTATCTGAAACCTCTCTTTGGATCCCCATGCATTTCTTCTACGAACAGTTTACTGCATTGGGAAGCCATGGGTATGTGATAGGACCAGGAAAAGGTATTTTTGAAAATAGACTCCATAGGTAAGCTTTGTTGTTAAAACTGATTTACTTTCAATTTGAATGAAAGTGAAGATGAATTAGAAGAACTTTGAGATTCTAATTTTTATATTCTAGTTTTTATATTTTTTTATGGTGGTAAGTAATGAGGGAAATAAGTCCATTTAGCTGAACACTCTTAGTGTTAAAGAGTCAAAGTCCCCTTTAACAAAATTTCTATAACTTAATCTTTAAATTTGTATTTTGTTTAAGTATTGTTAAGAAGGTTTGAAACATGTATTGATTTATTTTTTTGTACAATGCAGACTTTTAAAATATAACATTCACTTTGGATTTTGTAGGTGTGTATGTGTGTGTATGTATGTATATATATGTATACACACACGCACATATATATATGTATACACACACACACAGTCCTTAAGAATTCTGCCAAAGTGGGTAGTGACTCTGGTTGTCCCATAGATATTTAGTTTGCTAATAATGGTCTCACAGTTTCAGTTTGTATACCTTTGATGAATTGGTTAAATATGGGAACAAGAAAATATTTATTTTAGTATGGACAATAAAGTGATTACATTGCCAATGAAGTAAACTGCATTGCTTTATAATGTATTATGTTTATTTAATAATTTTCTTAAGATCATATTTAAAGTCAGCTCACTGGCAGACTTGAATTCTTTATCACCCCGTACGCCCAGTGACTGATGAGTGACCATTGGCCTGGAATGTGAATTCAAGTTGCCCTGGATGATATGTATTATGGTGAAAATGGTTGTGTGCACTCTATAGTCACAGAATAATGACAGTCGTAAATCAGCCATGAATCAGTGCATTTGCCGCCGGTGCACTGGTGGAGACAGGTGGTAGGCAGATTGAAACAAAGACGGAGAAACTCCTACGCGTTTCCTCTACTAACTCCTCACAGTTAGCTTTTGGATTGGTGGAAGGTATTTCTTTGCTAAGAACACATTTCAAAGGTTTTACCTGATAGACAAAAGACGTGTTAGCTTAGAGACAGGACATGGACGGAATGGCTCTCGTTGGCGACAACATTCCATCCCTGGGCAATCAGGAAATTCTCGTCAGACTAATCTTTGGCATAGGTATGGCTTTTTCAGAGAGCTTTAGTTTACAGAAAAGAGATGCTTTCAACTGCATGAAAAGGTCTTAGCTAATAATAAATAGCAATGCTTTGAAAATCGCAAGACAATATATTGACCTCTACATCTCCAAAGATTCTCTGCAAGGGCTTTTATGCATGACTTTAATAATTCACAGTAATGTCTTTCTGTATTGTTCCCGCCCTCTTCTCTACTCTTCTGACACCCACCCTGCCTCAACTTCCCATCTGTTACTTGTTTGGTGGTACCACCATATGCTGGTTCCTCCTAGGAAAGAATCTTGCATTCAATTATAATTTTCCCTGTCTACTCCCAGACAAATCTAATCATTCACAAGTCCCAAACATATAATGATAGGCTAAGAAGCAAGACTAAAATCTGTCCTCACCCCATTACCATTCAGCTTTCATTCAGTCCCTAGATGCTGCCATGCTCACTTTATATCAAGTAATGGCTGAGAAATAAAGTAAGGAACAAAATGGCAGAGCTCCTGCCCTTGAGTTGTTTGCAGTATAATAGCAGTGATCAACACTAAAAAAACAAACAAAAAACCCCAAGAAACATAGCAATATAATTACAAATTTGAGCCAGCTATTAGGGGATTCTGAACCCAGAGGGTTCTGATGCCAGAGAATGCTTAGCAGGTTTCAGGGACAGGAGGTGGCAGTTCAGTGTTCGCGGAAAGTAGCAAGAAGGATGGGGCTAAGCTATTGTGAGAGAGGCCGTCAGAGATGCATCTCAGAGATAAAACATCAATCTTAGCTTCAGAACAGGGAGGACCAAGAAAAGTAATGAGAGAAATAACTGGATAGATTTCAGATTTTAAAATAGGATCGTGTGCGTGCGAGCACGTGTACATGCCCGCATGGGTGGGTACTTTCGCATGTGCATAGAGGTCAGGAAAGGGTATTTGTTGTTCTCCTCTCTGTCTTTCTGCCTCTTTGAGGCAGGATCTCTATCTGAATGTAGGGCTGGCATTTCCTCAATTTCCTCAACTGGGATGGAAATGAGCAAGCCCGAGAGAGTTTTTTTTTTTTTGTCTTCTGCCTTGGAACTAGAATTCAGTCATGCGGGAGACACTGGGCTTGTGTGGGTACTGGAATTCGAACTTTGGTTCCCATGATTGTGTAACCTGAGCCATCTTTCCTGCTTTAGATTTTAGATTTTTTGACCAAAGCAGCTCTTGTTAAAGTATTGAGGGCACAGTCTGTGGACGGAAGCATAGGAGATATGGTCAGGTCCTTAAGATCCTCTTAAGTGGTTGTCATGATCAAATGTTTTTATGTGGATTACAAAGACATTATCAGCACAGTGGGAAAATGTAAAATGTACTGCTCTTTGTATCCTTTATCTGCTATGTAGCTGTAAGTTTTATTTTTTAAATGTGACCTTTACTTAAAAATGCTCTTGATTGGGGCTGGTGATGCATGTCTCACTAGGGGAGCACTTGCTTACCTGACATGAGCCCACTCCTCCAAACTGAAGAAAAAACGGAATTAAAAGGAAGGACATGACTGCCCCTAGGTTAGGTGGAGGAAGAGGTTTATTGTAGATGTGAGGGAGAACAAGCCCTGGGCAGGGACATCTGGAAGAGTCCAGAGTCAGAGTCTGAGCCATGTAGAAACAGAGGGGAAAGAAGGGGAGGGCCAGGACAATAAAGGGTGCATAAGAAAGAGCCGGCTAACCAAAATGATTGGATTATATAGGGAAGGGCAACTTGGGGGAGGGCTGCCCAGTGTCTGGGCTGGAGAGTTCAGGGCAGGGTGCAGGATATGCCCCCCCCATACTAGGTAACTAGCAGGGACTGAGGGACGCTGGGAGAACCTTTGCCAGGTCAGTTTTAATATGCTAAATAGGCACCTCAGTCATTGAGACTTAACAAAAATTACCCAACATGAATTGACCGAGATGAAGTGAAAATGAGTATATTATCAAATCTCAAGCTGTGATGACATGTCTTTGAATATGATGTGTCATGATGAGATGAGACATAGCTTTAAAATGCTGCTTGGGTAAATGACAGTCACCTCCAAGAAATCAGTCACCTCCAGGCAGAGTGCTCTTGCAGGTGTTTGAAGAAGTGGGACAGCTGCTTGATTTGTAGCTCTGTTTTAATGTTAGGATGATTGACAGCTTGTGATTATTCTGAGAAATTTTTGTAGCTATTTCTTGAAAGTTATTATGAAGGTAAAACTACTAACATAATTTGTGCCAATAGTAAAATTCAAACTTTTTATTTAGTTACTTTTGAAACAGGGTCTGTCTACCTACATAGGTCTCTGACTGTCCTCGAATTTGCTCTGTAGACTAGGCTGGCCTGGAACTCAGAGATCTGCCTGCCTCCGCATCCCCAGTGTTGGAATTAAAGGCATGCGCCTGTAGCCCAGCTGGCTACAGGCATTTGTAGCTCAGAGCTTAGGAAAGACACAAATTTGGCAGGGATCACATTTGAGTAGTATTCAGAGTTCATAGATTTACTGAGATCTTCCAAACTGTGACCATTCCTTATGCTTTATTAAATAAACAAATAAAACCAAAGCCATAGGCTGATACGACAAGAAAATGTAGTTGTAACAGAAGTTTCCAGTTTTGGGATAATCCAGTGTTTGGTAGAGAGTAATGGTAACTGTGAAAAAGTTCATAGGAAAGAGGAGAGATGGTTTAAAATCAACTAAAGACTCAGTAGAGTCCACACTGCTTGGTCAGTAGTGTGGAATGCCATTGAGGCTAATGAGGGTCTTGTCTTACTGAAGTTCATCTTGCCCTTTATATGGGTTTGCTGTAGTTGTGAACTGGACTTCTTGCTTGTCATATTATCTTTGAAACATAGTGAACTCTATTTATGTTTTGGCTGATTTGGAACTCACTATGTAGAACAGGCTGAAGGTCTTCCTGCCTCTGTCTCCAGAGTGCTGAGATTAAAGACCTGTACTCCCACACACTAGCTGGGTAGTGAAGTTCTTTCTCCTCTCAGCAATCCTTTGCTCTGACAGTAATCCTTCATCACCCACCAACCTTAATTTGAAATTATGTAAAAGATGTTCTGCTTATTTTGCATTTTGATGTGTTATTTTCCTTCTCTGGCTCCCATTTAAACCTTGTTAATTTTTCCTGCTCACCATTTGAAATGTAACTCAATGAGCATCTTCTAGTAACAGCAGTTTTCTTTTTGGCTTAAAGATTAACTACAAATTAGTTGAATTTGGCAATTTTTTTCATTATTAACTTTATACTTAGTATCAATAATCACTTGATGTCATTGTGACAAGCAAATGTGTATTCCTTCATTAAGTATCTGCTCAGCTACCTATTTATGCCAGACATTGAACTGAGCAATAGAAATGCAGTAGACAACATAGGCATCTGAAATCTAGCCTTTGTAATCTAGAAGTTCAAATACATGTTAAATATATTTCACATATTAATATGTGTTTTACTTCAGTTATGTGGGTAAAATATGTAATAAAAATACACAATAGCTGGGGAGCTGACTAAGTGGATAAGGCACCTGTCACACAAGCATGGAGACCTGCATTCAGATCCCCAGAGTTCAGACAATCCCAGAGGTCTCGCAGCAAGAGAGGGGAGGGGAGACAGGAGAAGCTCTAGCTAACTAAATTGGCAAACACCTTGTCTCAAACAAGATAGATGGGGGTCCCACACCCAAGGTTGTCCTCTGATCTCCACAGGCTTGATATGGCACACACAGACCCATGCTCATAGACAGGAACATGCATGCACATACACAGTGACCCACTAAACCATGCTAGACCTGAGGAAAGAAGATTATGTCACTTTTTGTTCCTTTTGCTTGGGTGCTGAAGCTTAACATATCATATGGATTTTTGTTTTCAGGAGATCGGTTGTTTGCTGGCAGATTATTGATTAGGTGACCTTAGGTTTTTCAGTTCTGAGTTCCTTTGCCTTGGCTTCATTTTCTCCTACTTGTGTTTACTTAGGTGCTGTCATGTACCACTGTGTATGGTGAGAACACTTTAAAACTAAAGCAGGACTTTTCAGTGTTTTCCTGGCTCAATCAAGCTGTCTGATAATAAAAGTATTACATAATACTTTTCAGTATTAAATAATCTCAAATTTAAAAAAGTGCTGTTTGGGCTTTTTAGTTTGCTAATATTCACTCTGACTCTCAGAGAGAATTTAATATAACAAACTGTATAGCCCAGTCTGGCCAGGAACACGTAGTGATCATCCTGCCTCAGCTTCCTAAGTGCTAGGGTTCACAGGTATGCATCACCAAGCCTGACTCTCGAGATTTTGTAGTCAGCTGGGTATGATGGCTCACACCTTTGATCCCAGCATTCTGGAGGCAGAGGCAGGTGGGTCTCTTTGACTTTTAGACCAGCCTGGTCTACATAGTAAGTTCCAGAACAGCCAAGGCTATGTAGAGAAACCTTGTCTCTCAGACCCCCAAATTATTTTACAATAAAGCATTGTTAGTTAATACTTTAGTTTTACATTCTGTATGGCAGTAGCTATGCACATCGAACACCACAGTACAGGTATGTCAGATGCTCGGTGACAGGAGGGTTAAGCATAGACAAATGAGTCTCTCAACAGAAACAGATGCTAAGCTGAAGTAGATACATGCTCCCATGGTACTGGCAGGCAATTGAATTCGGGATCTTCTGCTTTGCAGAGCATGTGATGGTGCTCTGATAAACCCTATATAAATTAGAGCATATGTATTTCAAACCATTTATATAGCTTCGTATAACCTACACATGATCCTCTCATAATACTCTCAGTCATTCTGAGAGCACTCACATCTAATGAAGTTTCTGCAAAGAGCTGTTCAAGAAGTAACGCCAGCCCAGAATTATCTATATGTGCTCTGAACAGATATTGCCCTATGAATAGAGTGCTGATTGTGTACCGAGTCACTTGACAAAACACAAGGATGAGAGAGCCACAGTGTGGGGTGGTGAAGGGCACTCTTTAAAAAGACTACAGTTGGGTATCCATAAGGAAAAACATTTTCTTTTTGCATAATACAATCCCAGACATTTAGCCGTCTTAACGCAGAAGGCTAAACAATACACCTGACATTTGAAAATACCGTCAAAGGAACTTACAGGAGGGAACCGATTCATGAGTAGTTTATAAGACATTTATCAGGGAGAAGACAGAGAGGAAGAAGGCATCTCAAGCGTGGGATTCTGCCCACCTACATGGAAATGGTGAGACAGTGTATGTATGTGGACTAACAGAGTTTCGACTTAGTGTCAGAAATGGAAGCCGAGGATGTCTTCATTGTTCCGCAGCACCCTGCAGGTCTGTCCTATATGGGGCATGTGTCAGGCCTCTGGAAGTGGCATGAATTGGTAATGACTGCAGGATTTAAGTTTCAACTTTCCATTTTGCAGGATTCTGAAGTCCCGGTTGAGTCAGACAATGGATGAACAACCACAAGGAATGCAAGGGCCGCCTGTTCCTCAGTTCCAGCCACAGGTAAGTTAATTAAAGTGGGATACGTTTATCTCTCTGTTAAAGATGTGAGTAGATTTACAGCTGCAGTAAAGTACTGCAAAATGCTCATCTCCAATTTCCAAGTTGTAGTCAGAATTACTGGCTTCTGAGTGTTTTATAATGCGTAGCTTTCATATAGAACATGATGGGAGGCCAGTTCTCGCTTAGGATTTCATCTTGGTGACTTCTTGGCTCTGTTGGTTACTACTAGACTTAGGAAGGGAGGAGAAGGCAGGTTTGGGAGTTATCTCTGCATTTTGTGCCCACTTCTACTTTGGCTCACTGCTCTTGACTTCCCTTACTGTCTCAGTCTCTCTGGAAATGTTTCTCTTGTTATGTTATTCCCTATTTTTTGTAATGTAAAATGAAGTAGATAGGGTGTCTTGGTAAAACATTGTGTCCATACTATTGAAATTTAACTTAGAGTTTCCCCTCACTTGTTCTTAAGGACTGTTTGAATTAGTTCTTAATATACTTTTACATTGCATTGTTTTGTTCGATGTTCTTGAATTTTCTGTGTTAAGAAAAGCCATGTAGAGGAAGGATGCATTTGCTTTCGGGATTGCCTTTATCCAGTCCATCTGTAACTTCGTAATGGTCTTAAGTTCCACGATCAAGATTGTTGTAAGTAAACTGTAGTCGATATACCCAGCTCTATGCCATCTCAAACCTCTGGTGAGGCATCATTGTTTTGCATTACTCTGTTCCTCGCAAAAATAATAAAAGAACACCTCTTAAAATTAGGCAGTTCATGTTGTGATTTTGAAGTTCACAGTTTTGACTGTTGCTGTGCTTCAAAGAAAAAAAAATCACTTTTTTTTTCTTTGCCTCCTACTGACTTACCAACCAGGAAAGGTCGGGGTGGCAGTAGGAGGCAGAAATGAAAGTAAGTGTTTTCTTATGAGGCCCTGGGCTGCCACACAGTTTAAATTTCAAAATCATAGAAACGGTTCTGCATCTCTTTTCACACTGTTCCTTTCCTTTCTGCCTCCTGCTGCTGCCCCTGTGTGGTTGGACCGCTTTCCCTGTTGGAAATAGGCAAGTGTCATGCCAGGCTCTGGCTGCCTTGTGGCATGTGGGGGAAGGGAGAGCTTCCCATTTTCCTCTTCTCTGCCTCAGACTGGCGGTGTGAGACAGTGAAAGTACCTGACAAGAGCGTCTAGGCGCTAGTGCTTATTAAGTCTTTGAGAAATGTTCCTGCTCTAGGTGGCATTTTAAAAGTCTGGGAAGGGCAGCCTCAGCCCAAGGTTGACAACCCTCTTTGTTTTGTTCCACACCATTGGCCTGAATAATGGGGGTGATATCGTAACATGCGGTTAGCCCGGCGACTCCTTTACTTTTGTAATGCTAATGGAAGTGTGGCCATAAACCACAACCTAAAGAAGTCAGACACCAGTTCTGATGGCATGATAACAGCCTGTCTTCTTAGCATGGCTTTCCTTTCCCTCCTTGAGATAAGCCTGTAAACCCATACTGAGCCTATAACCTGTGCTCTCACTTCAGCACAATATGAATCCCTTTGTGGTTAAGGTTTAGAATGTGGATTTATTGCATTATTGCTGCTCTCCTGAAGTTAGGGCAAATGTTTTCATTAGCATTCCTGTTCTTTTCTTTCTCCTGTGATACCATACACTCCCACCTAGAGAGCAGTGAGTGCATTTGACTTGATTCTCCCATATTTCAGCACTCAAGTCTCTACTTATCCAGCAGTAGATTGTCCTTTTCCTCCTTTAATTCATACTGGATAGATAATGGGGACGGTGCAAGTAAAAAAGCACGGGATGACTAATTTTAAAATGGAATTTTATATTTCCTTTTTAGTAGAGGTTTACGACAATGTGTGACTATTTTTGTTTTTAGTTTTTAAGAGAGAAGGGTTGTGCTGCATACCTACTTTATAGCCTAAAATTAATTCTATAACAGCTATCAGTGTTGTTTAATCTAAGAATTTCTAAGATTAATTAAATACTGATCAGAGGTTTGAGTTCTGGGGGTTTCTGCTTTTATTTTTACAATTTGAAATATTACAATATTTGGGCTGTTTGTGATTGAGAACATTTACCAGAATTGCATGTAGAAAACAGCCCATCCTTTTACAGGCGGCAGAGTATGAGGACACTATGTCAGAGCTGGCTTCTTCAACCACAACGTGAGGTCGTCATTTTTTTCAGCTTCCTGGCAGCACAAGCTATTGTTCACTTAGGAATTGGTCAAGCGCTCCTTGCTGCATGTTCAGGGTTTGACAAGTATTGACTGTGTGGGCAGGAGGAAGGTAGTGCTCTCTGGTGTCTCACAGCATAAGGGCGTGGTCTTGATCTGTATATTGCCTTCTCTCTCTCTCTCTCTCTCTCTCTCTCTCTCTCTCTCTCTCTCTC
>LOJH01067272.1:0-10242 GCA_001685095.1 Ellobius talpinus | reverse complement strand
CCACAGGGCAGGAACCCTGACTGCTCTTTGGACTGGAAAGGGAGGGGGAGGGGGGATGGGCGAGGGGAGGAGGTGGAAATTTTTAATAATAATAATAATAAAAAATGAAGTCAACCAGATAGTACTATTAAGTATAAACAGTTAGGCTACAGAGCAGGTCAACAAGTTGTTCAAGTTTTCAGAACATCAATTATATATATATATATATTACTTATGGTAATACCATTAATTTGTATTATGAGTATAAGATATGATTTGATATTGATGATATAAGTATAGGAAGTAATAGAGCAATATATTTCCAAACCTCAGGACATAATTTGACTCATTTTATTTCATATTATTATCGTTATATATTTTATAAATCTGCCTATTCTTTCCTTTATTCCAAAAGACAAAACAAACTAAAGCAAAAGTTTACTATCATTCTAGAGCATAAATAATCCATTGTCTGAGAATATGCCATTCAAAGAGAAATCAAAATCCCATTGAGATTTTTTTGCAATAATTTAAAACTAATTCTAGTTATGCATAAACAATTCCAAACATATTTTGTATTGCTGGCACATAGCAATTCAGTATTAAACCATACTGATCATTTAAAATATGCAATACATTTCTTTCTGAATCAGAAATGGTTAAAAAAACTTTTAGAGATAGAAATCATGAGGTCACTGGAGAGACTGCTCAGTGGTTAAGAGCACCGCCTGCGGGCTCTTCAAAAGTTCCTGAGTTTAATTCCTGGTAACAACATGGTGGTTCACAATCATCTGTAATGAGATCTGGTGCCCTTTTCTGGCCTGCAGGAATACATGCAGGCAGAACACTGTATAAATAATAAATAAATAAACATTTTATTTTTTTAAAAAAGGGCAGTGGTGGTGCATGTCTTTGTTCCCAGCATTCGAGAGGCAGAGGCAGGCAGATCTCTGTGCGTTCGAGGCCAGCCTGGTCTACAAAAGCTAGTTCAAGGATGACTCCAAAAAGCTACAGAGAAACCCTGCCTTGAAAAAAAGAAAGATATCATGATATCAACTAGTCAACCAAATTTTATGTTTGTTTTTTTTTTCATTGCTCTCGGTTCACATTTGCACAGTGCAACCACCTTCAATTTACAGCACAGCATTAGTTGAGTAGCATTCAGCAGCAGGGGTGAGTTGGTATCTTACATTCCACAATTGCTATCTCATTTGATACAACTCATTAATCTGGTTATATGTTGTGAAAGGGCCTGGAGCATGAATCCTGTAACTGTATTTTTTTACCAGGTCAATCACAAGATATTCTGTTACTAAAATGATGAAAGTAAGATATTCAGACATAATACTACCTTTGTCATAAGTGAAATTTTAATGATTCTAGGCATAATCTGACTTATTTTGTCTTGTTGATCCATAAAACTTTCATGACTTCCATGTTCATGCTTACTAGTTTTTATTATGTATTATATTAAATTTATGTTTGTGGACTCTGAGTACTTTCAATTCTTGGAAATTCTGTGCACATGTATAGGGCTATGCATATTTATACATGCATACATACATATATTATTGTCTTGACAACAAACTATTCTTTCAATATGCTAATATTTTCCATAAATTTTAGATTTGTATAGATCAAACTTTTAAAACTATTAGACCAGTTTCAGAAAAGTAGAGGGAAATTCATTCTGATTCATTACAGTGTTATCTGTCATAAAAAGCCTGAGCCTTGGAAATGGTAAGTGATATAGTGGAGGAACTGACACGGTTAGGATCTCAAAGCAGAGGTGGGGCTAAAGTAAGAAAGAAAGGTAGAGCCTTGTAGTTAAATTCAAGAAACCACCTATATTTTCACAGACCTGTCATGTGACAGATCTAAACATCTCACTGCATCTATGTATCAGTCAAGACTGTGATTATGTATGTATATATATGAACATATATAATCAAATATTGTTTATATTTATAAAAGTAAACTTGTATGATTATATACTACTTATACTTATTAACTACTATCAATTACAAAATATATCTTAAATATATGAAGGGCAATCCATGCTTCAGGTATTTATTTTAAATGCATTCAGAAGACTTATACTCTCTAGTTACAAAATTTTTCTTTATTTCCTTGATGTTTACACCTGTAAGAGCTCACTGCTAATGGGCCACTGAAAATTAAGAAATCATATTTTCCAAACACAATTGCTTTCAGATTATAGCTCAGCATTCAGATGAAAGGATGATAGAAACAAATGAATGAATCTTCCAAGATGAATAAATGCAAACCAAAAGGTTGGCTGATGATGGCTCAATACGCAAAACATGACAGAGCCGGTAATAACCAGGGTAAGAAATCACAACTACCCATAACCTTTTCCATTCCCAGAGTATACTTCTCTAAAATAAGCAGTGGTTGAAAGAGTCCTCCTCCTTAAGTATATTTTCTGAAGAGTTCTAAGACAAGTGACTTCTCTGACAGACTGTGTGTCCTGGTGCATTTTTTTCTCAGTATAAAGTACAATGGGCATCTTTATGTGTGCTGTATAAATAAATGGTTGTCTCTCTTCAATAGCTTCTAAACCATTTAAACTTTGGAATTGACATATTAAATGAAAATATTTCTATGCTTATGTACTCGGTATTTTTTTTTGTAAATAATCAAAGCATTTCTTAAGTTTATGAAAATAAAATGCACAAATCAGCTTAATGGAGAGTGAATACATTTCAAGGGAAAGTGTCAATTTTTCATATCATAAAATATATTTTTAAGCATGATTTAGTTAAATAAAGGAGGAATTAAAAACATGGGGAACAGATATGATACATTTTTTTCTTATTGTCTCTATTTACAAAGTTACTGTGATATGAACTGCAGTGGTCTTGCCCCTTCTTTTGTGGTTGGACAAATTGTACACAGGCTGCATTAAATTGTCTCAAGCAAAAGTTTCTAATTGTTCCATTAAGGTTGGAATATCACACTAGATTTAATATTGTCAGAAAATCAATTGCAGATGCAATATTTATATGCTATTTCCACCTTACCACAAATTTTATTTCCAGTTTGTAGCTAACCATGGTCCATGACAGGCTGAAAACATTACATGGATAATTTCATACATGAGACATAAGATCTTCAATTTATATCTGCAGAGGAAAATTCAAAAAGAGTTTTCCTTTAAATGAAAAATTTAGAAACTCATAGTTTTATATATGAAATAAATGCTATATGCCAATGGTCCTAAGATCCTGATGTGTACAAAACATTTTGTCTGTGAAGTCATAATTAAGGGGAATGTAAGCAAGTATGCTTTTGTACCCTACAGTACAAAATTTGCAAATTCAAGGCAAAATAAATCCTTAGTTATTATGAAAATACATTAAATTTGTTGATAAACAGACTGATTGGAAAGTACCCAGTACTGGAGAAACTGATTATACCATATGAAGAAGCTACTGCCACATGCCTTGCAGAATTGCCAAACTCTACTAATAAGACCCTGATATCAACAAATCACAAGGGGATGGATGATCCACATTTGTATATGTTATTAGAAGTACATTGCTGTAATTGTTTCTATTTATTTTTATTATTGGTAATCTGTTACAAATAATTGATAATGTAAACTTTAGTGTGTATGTATGTATGTGTGTGTGTGTGTTTATGTATAATAAAAGTTTCAGGAACCTAATGGGTGTTTTTTAGGTAACTGCATATGAATAATGGTATTTAGAATCTCTGACTTTCAGAACATTATATAATATATTTTAACTCTCTGATTCTAAAAACTAATTTCTCCCCACTGTGACTTAAATTTGGAATATCATATCAAACTGTTAATTGAAATAAATTACAAGATAATTACAGTAGGCTGAAACTGGCACATAGATGATCAACACTGGATGTTTATCTCATAAAGCAATCCCTATTTACATTACATATTGGGTTTAAATGATGTTGCCCCATAAACTGCACAAGAGAATATAGTGTTGTAGGAATTTCATTTGTAACCTAGAAACATGATGATATCAAGATTGATGAGATTGTTGAACTGTTTGCTGAGCTTCCTAGCTGCTGATGGACGGCTGCCACAGTGAGTAGCTCTCACCTAACCTCCTGTTCCTTGGCTCCTTGACTACATTAGCCTTTCATCAGTCATCAGAAGAATGATTTGACTTATTTCTGTCCCCCTGCATCTGTTCCAAGGGATGTAATTCATGGCAAATTAAGGATCTAAAGCACCAATTTTGCACAGGTGTTTGGGTTACAAGTCTTCCTTTTAAACCAGTAACTGAAAAACCATCTATGTGGCTACACAAATGGATGAAAATATTTGATTACATATTTATTTCCAGAATGGATTCTGTTATTAATACTGTTTATTTTCTGCACATTTTCTTATAAAATAATTACATGAACAATTTTACCTTTAACTTTTACATGTATGAACAAAATTGCAGAAGTACAGTAGATTTTCCAAGATGAACATGTAGTCTAAGGATGCCTCCATTCCTTCATTTCTCCATCAGAAAAAGGAAGGTAAAGCAGACATGCAATGCTCTGCTATATCTACTACCTTGAAGTATAAAATATTCAATTAGAAAGTTTCACATTTCTGTCTTACAGATTCTCTTTATAATGATGACATGGAAATTGGAAGAACATAACCATGAAAAAATAAAATCACAGACTAACTTTTGCTTTTTTGCTAGACGAAATTCTCAAGATTCATTTCTATACCAAGTATCACTTTAGAAACACATCTTTTACTTTTTCAAACAGGTTATTGATTTTTCATGGTTTCATCTCTCAATCAAAGCCCAACATAAAAATGTGTTTGTTGACTTGAGCCTTGATGTAAAATTTAGTTTAACTCTTTCTTTTTTTTCTAGTATGTTTGTCAGGACCATAGCAATTTTCCTGTCACTGAAACCAGTGGACTCCTTAAATCTTTGCTCATCAGAGCACAAAATTATTGTTTACTTCATCTTGATTGTTGGAGTCAACAAATGTTAATTTAAGGAGTCAGAGAGAGAAATAGAGAAAAAGAGAGAGAGAAAGAGAGAATGAATGAGAAAGAGAGAGTGCTGCCTCAAGCAAACACATTGCATTCTTGAGAGTTGCAACAGTTTTTCTGCCTTAATAGTTGTTGAACAACTTTTGAAACTCAGACTCTGAAGCAGTCACCGGAAAACAAAGGTCCATGAACTGCTTTGCTGTGTATATACCACAAGAATCTAAACCTCTTGGCATATTTCTTGGACAGTTTTGCATTTTCTGTAATTTGTATTTCTCTAATAGAAATAGTAACATGGTGTTTGGAATTTAAAAGGGATGATTTTGACCTGTAAGGTACTTTGTTGAATGAACCAAGCTGCTTGTTTGGCCTGGCAGCCCAGCTAGCTTAGCCCTGAAATAACCACACAGAAACTGCATTAAATCACTGCTTGGTGCATTAGCTCTAGTTTCTTATTGGCTACTTATTACATTTTAATTTAACTCATTTCTATTAATCTGTGTATCACCATGTGATAGTGGCTTACCAAGTAAAATTCCCAGCATCTGTCTCTGGATCCATGGCGTCTTTCTGACCCTGCCTTCTTCCTCCCAGCATTCCATTTAATTTTCCACACCTACCTAAGTTCTGCCCCATCAACAGGCCGAAAGCAGTTTCTTCATTAACCAATGAAAGCAACACAAAGACAGAAGGAACTCCTATACCAGTATTTGAATATGATATTCTCATCCCATTATTTATATATAGTTCAGGTGCTGTGGGCCTTAGATGACATGGTTAGCTAACTGAAAAAGAATGAGGTGAAGTGACTGATCCATTCCCTAGATATCTCAGTAAACTTGGACTTTATTAATTCACTAAATTCCAAAGACATTTGTACAGGGATGGCTATGATGCCAAATGTTACTTCATGAAAAATTTGTTTGTGTTTTGTAAATATTTTTAAGAGCTCAAGCAGCCATTTTACCAATTTTAAAATAATAAGTATGTTGTAAGATTGGCCAGTTTTATGGAATACTTATTCTTTCATTTTTATTTTTATGTTCTATCTACCATCATAACCACTAAAGATCAGAGATTAGTTGTAAAACAGAAAAGAAAATTTGAGAAATGCCTTTCTGTTCCTTCATCCAGCTTTTGTTTCCTCAGGTTCATGAAGTTCAATGAGATAAAGTTGTCTCCTGTTCCACCTGTAATTCTCTTCTGCCAGATCTTTTGATAATATTTATTACCCCTTAGAGAGACTTGTTTCTAAATCCTTCGAACTTTCATTCCAGAACCTTAGATATAAGAAAGAATTATTCATCATCCTTGGAGTTCTAATGGGTTTTATGTTTAGACTGCTGTTAGCAAGCTTTTGATTGGGCTACCAAAATTTAACAGTTGGTAATCCCACTCATTTCTAGCCAGCGGGAGCCATTAGCCTTAATGAAACAGCCATTCTTACATGCTTGAATCAGATTGGCAATCAGCTTCCTGGTAATTGGATTAGTAGAACAGTGTGAATTTCAAGTTTATTTGTCAATTTGCATATTCATACAAGTTCTGCTTTGCTCTGATTTATAACTCTTTATGTAATTTACATGGCTGGTCTTTCATTTTACAAGTGAATGGCTATCCCAAAAAGAATTTGATTGATTTGCACCAGCTCACATTTATATGAATGTTTAAAATTCATAATTTAAAGATATGGATAAATATGATTCCTTGTGTTCATGCATTTATGAAAATAAGCTATATTTTGTATGCAAATACAACTTATTATATCTACATTTAATTCTGCAATAAATCAGAAAGTTCTTTCACAGCATAATTTTTGAATATGCATATTCTATAAAATCTTGTTCCTGGGTATAGCTCTGCATATTGAAAAGCACTTTATAAGTTCTCCTGTAATAAATGATCAATACAGTGATTTAGAATTTAGAGTTCTTACAGCTGCTGAACTTAGAGAGCTGCTAACACATTTTTGATTGATGTGGCAGTTTGGTTAAGAATGGCCCCCATAGGCTCATATATTTGAATGCTTGATTCCCAGTTAGTGGAACTGTTTGGGAAGGATTAGAATTTGTGACTTGGTTAGAGTAGGTTACGTTCCTTGGGGTGGACTCTCAGGTTTCAATATCCCAGGCCGGGCCCAATGTCTCTTTACCTGGGTGCTCTCAATGAATCAGAGCATAAAGCTCCCAGTTACTACTCTAGTGCCCTCTAAAGCTGTATGCCAACCCTCAATTAAATATTTTCTTTTATAAGAGTTGCTTTGTTCAAAGTGTCTCTTCATAGCAACAGAATGGTGACTAAGACAATTTTTCTAACAAACTACCTAAAGATGTCTCAACTGTCTTCCATCCTCTAACTTCCTAAATTCTTCTCAGCTGTCATTCCTTTTACTTGTCTGGAGATGCAGGAATTAAATATAGTGGATAAGAGCATTCTAGATGGGACATCCCTTAAACTCATTTGAAAACTTTAGTTCTTTCTCAGAAAGAGAGGCATTATAGATCTCTGCATGTTATTGTATAACTAACTCAACTAGTATATGAGACTATTTTATGTTGTGTTTGGTATATATTTGCTATATATATTAAATATCAAATTATCTTTAAAGCTAAATTATTATTAAAGGAGAAAACACTCATCATTTTAGAATATTTTGGTTTTTTTTTAGGATATGAAACTTCTGGGCATTAAAACTCTATGGTTTTGGTTTAGTATTTTTCTTGAGGGTACAGACAAAATTTAAATCTGCTGTCACATGAAAATTTAGCCACTCAACAGACCATGCTCATGTCCACTTGTTTGGCTTAATACATCCCTACATCTCTTCAGTGATGTCTAGAGTGTGGCAGTTAGCTACCCTCTTAGTGAACAATCTGCAAGAGGATCCTGAAAAGAAAAACTGACATTTTTGGACAGTTTCCATGATACATCTATTATTTCTATTTTATTTTTTTTCTTTAGAAGCTGGAAGCAAAGTACACTCCAAATTTAAGAGTAAAGGACCATCCAAGAAGATTAATACTTGGATACAGAATCATTGAGAGCCATAGTGGGGTATGGCTATCCCATCTATTTAATGCATTGTCACAAAATTGAAGTGTGCTACATTTAAAGAAAAGAGAATATTACAAGTAAATAATTATAATTTCATTGTCATTGATAGTCAATATTTATAACTGCATCATCAAATACACTTTTCACTACCATGCTTTTTTGCAGGGAAGAAGGATGGAGAATTTAAAGATGAAATGTATAAGTAATAAAATGAATTATTGTAATGTAGACACAGAAAACAAGTATCAGATCATATTGTGATAATTGTCAACATGATTGATGAGAAAGCCTTGCTTAAAAGCATGGCATTATGTATTCAAATCAGAAAAAAATGAGGAACAAATGTTGAAAAACATCGCATGTCTTTTGAGAACAGTTATCAATGCTATATTAACTTGAGAATTGAAGGCAACCAAGGTAAATGGGATGCTAAGATCCAGCATAAGAAAGAGAACATAAAAGAAATTAGATCCCTAGTCTCTATGTCATGACCTTCAAAGAAATGAAAGCAAAACAGAGGAATAATGATGAACTTTGAGCAGCATCTTAAGCGAGAGAAAGAAAAAATCAATACTTTGTGTTTCTGTCAAGCAGAGGAGCCCTGGTAAACACCCACAAGCAGGGCAAGGAAGGTCTGTAATTGTTTGTGTAAGTGCAAAGGAGCATGGTGATCCAATGCAGAATGAAAAGTTTAAGTGTAATGATAGTTGAGGGCAGTGCTTTTGCACTGTGGGGCTACTGATGAGCATAATGGAGCTATTTTCAATAAACAGAAAATTATTTCCTGTTTTATTAAAACCATGAATGTGTATTGTGAATACAAGTGCATATTATCAGTTTCTGTATTAACTTTTTCAAATGCTACCACATGATCTTCATTTACCACATTCTGAAACAATACACGAGAATCCCTTCAGTCCAGTGTAATCAACACATCGGAATTTTTTGGGCTGTATTGAAGTCTCTGTATGCGTTACTTTTGACACAACCTTTCCTGCTGTTTAATCACCTCTGAATGTAGCAGAGATAAAATTCTTCAGTGAATCATTAGATTTGGAAAGTGGGAAAATTTGAAGCTATAAATGGACTTACCTGATCTGCTTGTGGTGTGGACTTAAATCATTGGATGGAATTTCTTTGACTATACATCAGGAAACAAAAGGCACCACTCCCACTCTAATGTGAGCTCTCAAATACGTAGGTAGAGGAATAGAGGGCTCATCTTCTCTGGTAACTACCTCATCTTGCCACCTACCACAATGGCATTCCCTTTTTATGAATTCTGCGTAGAGCTAGAGTATACGTAGTGTTCTTAAGGTAAGTTTATTAACAGGCATGGTGAAGTACTTGATAAAATAACTGCAGAGCTATTTAAATGGTTGGAAATATGAGTTAGGAAGAGTTTTACTCAGAAATATTCATTTCAGCTTTGTTTTCAGGAAGAAAAACACAATGAAGTCTAGCAGTGCTAGCCTTAAGAGCAGTGGTAAAACACACCAACATATTACAGAGCTGGTAACACTACATTTGAAGTAAACACAGATTCTACTATACTCCTAGATCAGTGCATTGCTCCATCATCAGAGATACTTCCTCCTGCAGTAGATGGGAAAAAATACAGAGACCCACAGCCAGACAACATGCAAAATTTGAGAGACCTTGATACACTCAGCTAAAATGGATATCATCAATTTTTTTACGCTCAGGGCTCAAAGATCTCTGTGGCAGAGGAGGTGAAATGAGTGTAAGAACAGGGACTGGGGACAGAAAGCAATCAAGACCTTCCACACACAGCACAATGGATGCACATATGAACTCAGTGATTGAGGCAGCATGCATAGGGCCTGCATGGTTCTTCACCAGATGGGGTCCTAGAGCTGAAAGAAGAGGGCTAAAGTCCCGATCCCTAACCCAGAAGGTGTCTCTGAATGCCACTTGAAAATGGAAAATAGTTTTCTCCAAAGGAGTCTCCACGAGGAAACCACTCTTAAACTTGTTCCATGCCCAATAGTAGATGACAAACTCAACAGACCCTTTCAGACTTTTTGTCTCCTTATGGTAAATCAGAGCATTTAGTCATTTCACTCTTTCTTTCTCCTTTCCTCCCTCCTTACCTCTCTCCCTCCCCTCTCCCTCTCTTCCTCCCTCTCTCTCTTACTTTCTTCCTTCCTTCCTTCCTTCCTTTCCTTCCT
>LOJH01067267.1:0-10242 GCA_001685095.1 Ellobius talpinus | reverse complement strand
TTATTAACCAATGAAAGTAACATATAGACAGATGACCCTCCTCCATCAGCACTGAGTTCTGAAAAGGCTGTTCATTCTTCACTTTCTTTATGGTGAGAGTCCATGTGAATTCTCCTCTCCTTAGGGTCCCCCAAACCACTGACGTTTGAAGACGGCCAGAAAATTCTCTTCTCTATTGACTCTAACTCTGGAGTCCTGTAAGCCATGGACTAGGTGCCCATTTGCCATCATGGGTTTGCAAACATTGCTTTCTAACCTTTGCCAACCTTTGTTCTTTAATAGATTTAATAACCTCATACTCCAAAGGAGGTGGTAGAGATGCCATGTAGAACCGGGCACTCACAGGTCATATTTTGTCAGTACATTGGTCAGGTGTGAGGCTCCGCATTCAGCACTTCTTCACCAGGAAGAGCAGGTCAAAGTTGCGGCTGGGTCACATTCCTCACCTTGGGATGGAGCAGCGCTCCAGGAAACACATATCACTTTGAAGATGTCTTAAGTTGAGAAGACTTTGAATGCACCAAACCTATTGACTACCATAGCTCATTCTTTCTGCCACAAACATGGTCTACATATGTGTGCTAGCAAAGTCATCTAATAGGACACGGTGTTGACTTGCTCACTTAATTTATTGAATACTGTCTTGAACACAAAACGGAATGGTCCTGTGGGTGTGCTTTGCAATAATGTGAACTTAGAAACTTGTTGGGGATGGTGTGCAATTTTTGAAATCTCTCTTTCAAACTTGACAACTAATGAAGACCTCAGTGGCTTTCTATTTACCAAGTTCTGCTTTTGTTTCTCTGGAGTTTGAATTCCCCAGCAAGCAGCTAATAGTGCTCACAGCTATTGCTGACTGGACACCTATATACAATCAATCTTGATAAGACAATATGTGCTAAAGGGTGTACTCATAGCTCATGATTGGCTCTTTTGGTATGCTGATTGTTCCTTTTTGCTGTGCTTCCCATTATGAAGCAAACTGAGGAAACGAGGAACCCGCTCCCTAGTTTGGAAGCATCAGTTCAGAGCTTACAGCTTCAGATTCTGAGCCTCTGTCTACATTTCCAGTTTGGAGTTTGTTGGTTTGTTCGTTTGGTTGGTTGGTTGGTTGGTTTTTGCTAGAAGTTGTTTAAAACCAAGATACAAGTCATTACCAAGCCTTGAGTTTATATTAAAAGTGAGACTGACCCCACTGGTAGAGATGTATGCCTTTAATTCCTGCACCCGGGAGACCAGCCCGGTCTACAGAGAGTTCCAGGACAGCCAGGGCTACACAAAGAAACCCTGTCTTGAAACCCTCTTACAAACTCCCCGCAAAAAGCTATACTGAGCTGTGTGGAGTCTAGAAATCCCTCTCAGGCTCCATACTCACGAGTAGCTGACAAACACAAAATGGACTCAGTTATTTTTGCGTGTACTTTTTTTGCTGTTATTGTTGTTTTTGTCTTATTGTGGTTTTGCTTGTTGCAATTTTGTTTTTTGATGTTGTTGAGAGGGACAGAGAGAGCTAGTGACAGAGACAGAGAGATACACAAAGAGGGAATGAAGTAGGTTGGCTAGGATCTGGGAGGAGTTGGTGAAGGGGAAAATATAATTAAAATATATTGTTGGAAGAAATTTTAAATTGAAAAACTAAACTTGAAAAGATTCCAGAAAAATGAATCCTGATACATTGTCCTGTTACAGATGAGGAGACTGAGACAGGGCAAAATAATAGTTAAAGAAAATATCCAGAGCCAATTTAGGATTTACTAGGTAATGCTAATCAACAAAACGGAGATGAAGATTGCGGTCTCCTTGCTGCATGCATCCTTGTGGTCACTTTAGCCCTCTAGGACCCTTTGCATTCTCTGTATTGAGCAGCAATTGCATCTTTGAGGGTAATGATGACAGGGGTAGGAAAGCTAAGGCTGCAGACATGTTCAGAAGAGATGCCGGATGAGAAAAGCCCTGGTTGTATTGTTGGCTTCCGTTGTACACTTTTCATCTGTGGAAGGATGTGCTTTTGTATTTGTGGACACCGTCCTGTTCAGGAGAGTAGCAGTAGGGAGTGGCGTTTGGAGCCTGCAGTGGACTTGGAAAGCTGAGTTCTGTTTGTGCTACACAGACCCTAGAGTCTAGAGTCCTGGATGGTCCAGCTGCAGCTCACCAAGGACTTTAATTTAGAGCATCCTGAATCATCGGTAGCTCCAAAATAGTTCACATGTATTTGAAAAGGAAGCAAAACTGGCTAGTCAGCTATAAAACGTCTATGCTATCTAGCAGCAGGGCCAGGTCACCGAAGGTTGTTACCCCTGGGAGGAGTCAGTAACATAATATCTTGGAAAGTTCCATGTTCATTTGGACGGGGAAATTAGGGTGTGCTTGGAAAGGGGTCAATCTCAATGTTCTGAGGACACATTAAATGGGGCCAATCAGTTACTGTCCAGGCTAGGATGTGGGTGTACAAGTTTCCATCTGGGTCCCGTCTCTGGGGGCAGGAGACAGCACTTGAAAGTGGGGGAGATAACAGTTTTAGCCAGAGAGAAGAAGAAGAAATGGCCACACCATTTCTAACATACTGTTCTCTTTTGTGTTCGCTCGAGCTGAGTCTTCTGACTCTGGTTTTCTATTCTAGCTAGGCTCTTAGTCTGCTTGCCCACATGCCCTAAATGCAGGGCAATCTTCCCAATAGTTTCTAGGACAGATGAAGCTGTGTTCTACCCTAGATGTTCTCCCTGCTGTAGGAGGATTCTCTGGTTTTACACATGGGGCCATCATCTCGATCTCGGCTTAAATACCACTCACTCAACAGTATTTTCTCCTGATCCACTGTTGAAGATGCATTTCTCCCTTATAGTTATTTATTCAAGCAGTTAAATTTTTGTCTTTTATAGTGCATATACCAGCCTCTAATTTATGACTGACTTTTCTCACTTGTTTTTAAGTGACTATTCTGTGCATTTGTGTGTATGTGTGATATATGTGCACATGTGTATGCATACATGTGTAGGCCAGATATCAATGTCAGGTACCTTTTCAGTCACCCCCACCTTACTTTTTTGATCTAAGGTCTCTCAATAAACATGTATCTCACTGACTTAGCTATACGGGCTGACTAGCATACTCCAGAGATCTTGTCTCTATACTTTTGGTGAAGGAATTTCAGGCATGCATTGGCAAGACTGACTTTTTACATGATGGCTGGGGATAGGAATGCAGATCTTCAGGTTTGCAAAGCAAGCATTTTGCCAACTGAACCATCTCATTAACCCTAAATCTTTCCATTTAGGGTCAAGGTCATGGTCAAAGGACCATGTCATTATTTGTTTGCTGCTGCCCTTCCATCGCCAGCAGAATGACTAGCTCATAATGAAAGCTTAATAAAATATTTGTGTTAATAAATTTTGAATCTTATTCATAAGATGTTAATAACTATGTTAAAGTTAATTAAAAAATAAAGATGTATTTATTTGGGAATAGAAAATGGAGGCATGATGCTCTTCCAGAGTGGCTTGTAAAAGAGTCCTTTTTATGACCTGGACCTCCTTCATCAGCTACTCCAGCTACAGTAACGACATTCAGTTGACACTGGACACACAGGACAGTACACATTTCTTTCGCTGTTAGAGAAACTTCACGTGAACATTGACTCAACTGACTGTTTGGGTTATCAGTGGTTTCTATTCTCCCCCACAAACAGTCAAGGATCCTTCTGATTCTGTTCCTAAATTCCCCATGTGTACATGAAGCTTTTCATAATGTAGTCATATCTGTTAGAAAGAGAAGAGCACAAAATTTAACTCCATTTAGGAGTTAGAAATTATCTTCAGAGAGGTTAGAGGATTTTCTCAGCATCAATGGCAAGGATTGGAATCTAAGTCTTGATTTGTGTGACTCTCTCACTTTCTTAGCCATCAGAAAATACTTGTCTTATATATTTTCATGGTAGTTTAATTGCAATATAGCTTAAGTTTCTACACAGACCTCTTGCTAAATTACTCTACAATCTTCTTCCTCTTTTGAGTATAATTCTATATTTATGGATAAGTTTTAGTTCAATACCATACAGTTATTTTTTAAATTCTCAAGCAATTAAAACATATCAAGATATGGTTTGAGTGAAAACAGAAAACAAACAGGAGCAGATACATCTAATTGCACTGCAAATACATCACATTAGCACACAGCAGTAACAAATTCACCTAGGTTCATACAGCGGTTCTGACCACGTTGTGAAGTTAACAGAAAGGTTGTGTACAAATAGTGTTCTCCAGTTAGTGAACTTGATCTTGTGCAGAGGTGTCAGATGTCAGTAATTCTAAATGTTAGTAATTCTAAAACCTAATGTGCTGAAGAACTAAGGAAAAAAGTAAATATATTGTAGGTTGCAGAAATAAGGTTTTCAAAAGCTGAGAACAGGAATACAAAAAAATGAGGAAGTATTACATAAACTGGTGATGGATTAGAATCAGGGGTGTCTATATAACTCATATATATCAGCATGAACTCTCTCTCTCACACACACACACACACATATATATATATAGAGAGAGTTATATAGATAAGTACAGACTAATCAGTATATTTGCACACACTCATTTGAGTCAGGGCTGGGGAGTTGAAAAGGCAGGAGACAGAGATAGTTTAAGGAAAAGTGTAGGCTTTGGAGTAGCAAGGAGTTGACATTTATTTAGAATTTATTATTGTTTGCTGGGTTCTTGACACGCCAAGGTGTGTTTGCTAGACACACCCTGCTAATCTCATTCTGCAGAGAGAAAACTGAAGTCACATTATAACATTACATGAAACTGTTGTTTCCAGATCACTTCGTGGTACACACACACACACATGCACACACACACGTATGTATGTATTCTTGTCAATTGTGGTGGTGCAGAGCAGTAGGACATGTTGAAGAGGCAGAGACAGGAGAATAACAATTCCATTCTCTAGGAAAGGAAACAGACTTTATGAGATAAGTGTATGAATTCATTGGATGGCTCAGGAAATACAAAATGAACTTGGAACCTGGCAGTAGAAGTGTTATCCATGTTGACAGATTTTAGGGCCAAATTAAGTGAGTCCTCAGTAGCCAAAGCTCAGCCACTTGAACTGTGAAATACAGAGTGATAACATGGGGTTATAATCTATCCAATAAAATTAATATAGAACTAAATATCCATATTTTACAAATACATCATTTAAAGACTGATTCCAAAGAGACAATTATTCCTCCCAGTGGGATTCCTATTAAAATTTGAATAAAATGGAAGAAATAAAAAAAATCACTATTTGGCAAAGCTGTGGTTTTGAAAGCAAGAACCAACCATGTTTACTGAGATAAATGTATAAAATAAATAATGAGAAACAAGAGCTTCCAATAATTTAATAATGTCAGTGCCTTCCCATGAAGTGTTCACTAATTATAATTTGACTATGGCAACTTTACAGGAGAGAAATCTGCCAAGCATTGATCAAGCAAGTGATAAGAGACCGGAAATTAATAAAATGAGTGAGAAGGAGGGGGATTTCATGCAGAATGAACAGCATATAGAAATACTCAAGAAACAAAAATAAATAGACATGGGACTGAGGAAGAGAGAGAGGGGGTAGGGCTGGGACATTTGGGTGGGTAGAAGGCAGGGTTAGTTTAAAGGAGCATTAGGCTTTGGGGAAGTTATAGGTTGACATTTATTTGGTATTTATTCTATACAGGGTTCTAGTTTAGACATATCTTACTAACCTCAGTTTACCGACAGAAAACTTAAGTCACATTTTAGCATCATCTGAAATGGCTGATTCCAGCTCTCTTTGTGCTAGATGGGTACTGATGTCATGGCATTACAAACTTTAGAGTTCCATGAGATAGTCCTTGACGAGCTCTGTGGTTAAACATATGTTATATTCAGACTCCACATCCTCTCCAGCATAAGGTGTCCTCCGTAATTTTGATCTTAGTCATCCTGACAGGTGTAAGATGGTATCTAAGTGTCATTTTGATTTTGTATTTCCCTGATGATTAAGGATGCTGAGAAATTCCTTAGATATTTTTCGGCCATTTGAGTTTCTTCTGTTGAGAATTCTCAGTTTAGTTCTCCACCCCATTCTTAATTGGATTGTTATTTTGTTATCCAATGTCCTGAGTTTATACATATATGAGATTAGCTTTCTGTCAGATGTAAGTTTGGTGAAGTTCTTTTCCCATTCTGTAGGCTGTCATTTTATCTTATTTACCATGTCCTTTGCCTTACAGAAGCTTCTCAGTTTAAGGAAGTCCCATTTATTGATGGTCTCAGTGTCTGTGCTACTGGTGCTCTACTTAGGAAGTAGTCTCCTGTGCTGATGTGTTCATGGCTACTTCCCACTTTCTCTTCTGTGAGGTTCAGTTTGACTGGCTTTATATGAGGACGTTGATCCATTTGGATTTGAGTTTTGTGCAAGGCAATAGATATGGATCTATTTGCAGTCTTCTATATGTTGACATACAGTTATATCAGAACCATTTGTTAAAGATGTTTTCCTTTTTCCATTGTACCTTTTTGGCTTATTTTTCAAGAATCAGGTGTCCAAATGTGCATAGATTAATGTCAGGATCTTCACTTTGATTCCATTGATCCCGTGTCTGTTTTTATGCCAGTATCAAGTTGTTTTTATTACTATAGCTCTCAAGTAGAACTTGAGGTCAGGGATGATGATGCCTCCAGTGGTTTCTTTATTGTACAGGATTGTTTTTAGCTATTCTGGATATTTTGTTTTCCATATGAAGTTGAGTAAAGTTCTTTTAAGGTCTGTGAAACATTGTGTTGGGATTTTGATGGGGATTGCATTGAAACTATAGATAGTTTTTGGTAAGGTTACTATTTTTATTATGTTAATCCTACCTATCCAAGAGCATCAGAGATCTTTCCATTTTCTGATGTCTTCTTCAGTTTCTTTCTTTGGAGACTTAAAGTTCTTGTCATAGAGGTCTTTCCCTTGTTTGGTTACCCCAAGATATTTTATATAAATGGCTATTGTAAAGGGTGATGTTTCTCTGATTTCTTTCTCAGCCCATTTATCATTTGTGTGTAGGAGGGCTACTGATTTGTTTTTTTAGTTAATCTTGTATCCTGCCACATTACTGAAGGTGTTTATCAGTTGTAGGAGTTCCCGGGTAGAGTTTTTGGGGTCACTTTGTATACTATCACATCATCTGCACAAAGTGATAGTTAATTTACACTCATGTTTAATTTACACTCATTTTTGTCCATGCCATCCTACATCCTCAGCATTTAAAACTCCGGAAGATGATAGGAAATATCCCATGGGACAGCTTAGAAAGACATATAGGTTTCTTTAGTGGCTGAGAAGACATTTGTCAGTTTTTACATCCTTATAACCATAATCAACACCAGAAAATCCTATGGCAAACTGAAGAAACTGGGCTGATTCTAGAAGCTCACCATTGTTTCATGTAAATAAATACTTTTCCCATTTGGTCAGTTTTCTTTCTGTCCTAAGGAGCAAAGGGACAGATGGCTTCTGGTTGTGTACTGCTAGAACCATCATGCTTCTAACGGCTCTACTTGTTGTCATCTAGTGTCCTGTTGATAGTGGTTCCTCTGTAGAATAGGTAGGGGAGACTTGAGGATTTTAGCCATCTGTGATTGCTCAGAAAATCCACTGGAGTCAATGCAGGCACAAGAGTCCCTCAAGGTTGCCATCAGTGGTTTTCTTTAAGTTGACATTTATCGGAAACCTGGAAAAGGCAAGGTGACACGGATTTTTAGGATTTGTGGCTGGGGAGATTTCTCCATCTTCATGTCAGATGGCTTAAGGTAGACGGCAGGGAGCTGCGCTGCCAGTCACATGTGCTTTGTGTCTTCCACCCGAGTCCCCACAAGTTAATTTCTAGTTTGCAAATGGCCTGAGTGAGGAAGTCCACCTCTGACTGTGGTTATCTGAAAGGTCTTGTCATGTATGATGTTTGCTTTTATGGTATATGGCAATCTTAAAATGCCTTTGCCCTGGCCTGGGTGATCTTTTCTATTTCCTTTGGTTTTAAGTTATATTTTGAATATTTAAGGTCCAAGGAGAGCCTTCTAGTAACTCTCAATATTGAGAATTGAATGGCTTATCAGAACTGATCCTGGAATTAGGCTAGACTCTGGGGGTCAGTTGTCAGTGTCCAGAGGACATGACCTTTGATCTACTCTTTATGTAGAGGTGTGGAAGTGCTCATCAGACCACATTTACTGAAAGAAGTTGCAGTCAGCCACAGCTCAAACTGGATGGAAGGAAGATAGAGATTTTGGAAAGGAGTTGCAGCCTCCTCCCACTGCAATATCCAGAAGAGGTTATAGGTTCTAAGAGCCAGATGTTGGGAAATAGATCCTGGGGAAAATTGCCTGGCAGATGAAAATACAGCCAGGACATGTTGGAACCAAACAGTATTAGTTAAACTTATCTTGTTTCAAATGATCAATGCATTATATAGATGTTTGTCCAGAACTGGGATTATATTATGTATGGTGATTCTCTCATGCTACTTTGTCCACCCCATCTTCAGTCCTGAGGTTGATGTTCTTGGTTCTCAGCCTACTCAAAAAAGAAAGACAAATCCAAGGTCAAGACTCTCCAGGTCTCAGCCATAGTGCTGAGCCATTGGCTCTGAATTAGATATTAGGACAGTTAGATATAGTTTTTGTATGAGCTTGGACATTGCTTAATGAAAATTTTATTTAGCTAATTATAGATTCATAAACAGTAGTAAATATAGTAAAGAAATCTCATGAACCTTCCACTCAGTTTGTCCCTGTGGCATCTTGTGAAACCATAGTACAGTCTCAAGTCATTGGGACACTGACCCTAACAGAAGCCACCAAGAATATGTGCAGTCTTCTAGTTTGGTCCTCTACTGTTTGTCAACTAGTCCTCTGTAGTTTGGTCCAGTGAGTAGTTTTGTGCATACAACAGTCCATATACTGAACTCTACCCTGATGAGGCTTCTATTGAAAGTCATATGAGCCTTCTTGCTATGTCTTTCTATTTCTATGTCCTAACTTCTGTGAACCACTCATTTTAATGTAACCCTTCAAGGAGTGACTTGCTTCTGTAATAGTAATTATTTGGAGGGTAGTTCTACTTTCTGTTGCTGAGTCTTCCATGCACTATAATGTTTTAAACCACACCACAGGGTTGTGATTGTCATGCCTGAAGCTGCTATAGTCACCAACTATATTCTTTTACATTAATGTACATGTCCATTTCTCTGGGAGAAATGCCCACTCGTCTCTGACCCATATGGCAATTGAATGTGGAGTTTTATAAGATGTTGCCAAATTGTTTTCCAGAATAACTGTGCCGTTTTGTAGTCGAAGCCTGTGAGAGACCCCAGCTCCCACATCCTCAACAGTACTTGATGTTGGGTCTTTCTCTTTTGTCTCTAGCCTTGCTGGTCAATGTGTAGCAATACCTCATTGTGTTTATTTTCCTTAGATATGCTTTAGTTGAATACAATCACATCATCTCCTCCGTCTCTTTGTCCCCTCCAAACTCTCTCATGGTCCGTTTCCCACTCTCAAGTTGATAGCCTGTGTTTCTTTGATATTAATGTTCCCTATGCACATGCACCACACACACACACACACACACACACACACACTCACTCCTGATAGCTAACAATGACAAATTATCTTTCTGCATGCTTTTCTGGTGTGTTGTCATATGTTCTCTTCATAGCTTTTAATTATTTTCCTCTGGAGAGTTCCTTGTTTGTTTTTTGGAGATTCTTTACATAATTTAGATACCTGTTTTTTCATCTAGTTCTAATTACTTCCAAAGTTACTCTTGTCCAGAAACATATCTTATGGAATATCATCTGCTTTAGGACACAGAATTTGCCTGACTTTGACCTGGGGTTTTGTGGACTTTTAATGTTTATTATCAGCACTCTCCTGTGGGACTGGGACTTGGAGGGAGTAGATGGTCATGTAAAACCTAATTTTAGGAAGGAGCAGCAGATGAATCACTATGAGAACACTTAGAGCATCAAATCCATATGTTGAATTAATTAATATTTCTGAGTGAGCGAGGGATCTTCCAGGACAGTTGAAGATGGGTCAGTTCAGTGTCTGTGGGATCCAGATTCCCATCATAGCCAGCCCCTGACTGTTAGCTTGAGACAGTGTGGTGATTTCTCAGAAAATTAGGAAACAACCTTCGTCAAGACCCAATAATACCACTTTTAGGTATATATCCAAAGGATGCTCAATCGTG
>LOJH01067266.1:0-10242 GCA_001685095.1 Ellobius talpinus | reverse complement strand
TTTCTCCTCTATGAGGTTCAGTGGTTGGCTTTATATTGAGGTCTTTAATTCAAGGCAAATTATATAATGAGTTTCTTCAATGCCTATTAACCTTTCTGAAGTAGTTGGTGCTGCCAGAGGCAGACATGTCTCATTGTAGAAAAATGTCTAAGTTTTTAAAACCTTTTAAATGTGAAATTCTATAGGCCTTTGAAGTGTTGAAGATTATCTAGCTAATGGAAATATAACTCTGTATATCTAGAAAACTTAAATAAGATGACTAAATGTTTGATTATTATATATGGCTATTAATTTGTGTTTCTCAATTATATATTACATTTTTAAATGAGCTACATAAACATAATACCTTAAATAAGAGTAGAAATATATATGTATTTCCAGGCTGCACAGACCTGAATAATCACACAAAACTATATTAATTACAACACTGTTGACTAATGGATCAAGTGTACTTCTAACTAATCTGTAATGATAGTGTTATAGAGGTGGTAGAGACAGGTAGATCCTCATAGTTCATTATCTATTGTGTAGTCAGTCATCAAGTCCTGGGCTCAGTGAGAGACCCTGTCTCTGTAGAAGAAAACATATGAATGTGTAAAGGGGTCTTTTAGGGAGGAGGAGAGGAAAGCAGAGGAGAGGGGCACATCTGATTGGAGTTGGCATGGGAGCTGCAATCTCTTTTGCCATCCTGAGTTCAAGTTTCCTCCTGATTCAAGAGAGGTTGGGTCTATACTATTACGATTACTACTACTACTACTATTAATAATAATCAGAGTGAAGATCATTATTGTATAGAATTTTCCTCCAAAGCTCAAAGTTCATTTAAGTCTTAAGACATAAACAACTCAGAAGTCTCAGGAACTTCCTGAAACTGACCAGATGTTCAAGGTCCCTCCCTCTTCTGGTTTTATAAGTGGTAAAGACTGCTAAGGAGACAGACCAGATGAGCTGTTTGGGAAAGAGGCAGACCAGACAGAGACTCTCTGACCATTTGAACTTCCTTTAGGTTGTAGAGTGAGCTCCAGGACTCTCCTCGCTTTCATGTACTGGCACTCAGGCTGTGGTAGACTTTTGGTGACATAGCCTTTGAGTCATTCCTACTCCTGTGAATAACTTGTCACTCATATTCTTGTGAGTAACTACAGTAAACTATTGGTTTTCCTTGTTCGATTTTGGTGATATCCTCTCTTTGGTCTGTCACCAGTTCCCTATCTAGGGTGAGTGGACATTTGTTCTCTTCTCCTAAGACACACAGAAGTTATACATGTATGAAAATGCTGAATAACACACTCAAGGAAAGTTTAAAAGATAAAACAAAGATAAAAATGAGGTGGAGTAATTGAGAGGCACCCAATAACATCAACCTGTGCTCTCCACATGCACATGTGCATATATGTGCACCTGCATGCACATGTACAATGCATTCATTAATATGAACACATGCCTAAGCCACATGTGCTCCTATATGTGTGTTGTGTGCGAGCACACACACACACAGCATATCTTTTTATATTATCTGCAGGCCTCTCATATGTTCCCAAGGAAAACAATGATAGGACTGTAGAACCAGATTGGTATTATACAGAGAAGAAGATGCTTGGCCAGAGGATTGGATGGCACAAGAGGAGAAACAAAGCCTGTCTTCCTTAGGACCCAACATGACAATTTAAGTCTAATCTTGCAAAGGATTGAGCAATACTTTGCTACTATTCTACATCTACCACATGAGAAACAGACGGGGGGGAAAGTAAGCATTCAAGGCCTTCTGAAAAGAAGGGCAGAGAGCCCAAGTGATAACAGTCTTCATTATTCCCCCGTGCCTGCTATGACCACATCCTGACATGTGCTTGTCTGGCCTTCCCCTCCTGGCTGCAGTCCCTGGCAGATGTCACTAATTGATTATAGCCCTGTTTCCTTCTGAGACCAGCCTGGGGAGCTGTCCCAGCTCGGCACATCTGATTGGAGTTGGCATGGGAGCTGCAATCTCTTTTGCCATCCTGAGCTCAAATTTCCTCCTGATTCAAGTAGAGAAAAGTAATAAAAAGAGGTTTGTAATTTAAAACAGATAAGGGACCTTAGGCAGGTTGCCTGCTCTGAGTGCTGGCTTGTTGGCAGACTCCTTTAGGCCCATGGAGTTTAGAAGTTCATGTCTACTTTGGAGACTTAGGGGCATCTTTGGGACACAGCGACACCCCCCCAACTCTGGCTTCTTCGGAACACATTAGGATTCAGGATACTGAGTGTGTCTGGATAAATCAGATGTGTGATCAGCCTTAGGTGCTCACACAGCTGTGGGCCATAAGGTATTTTTGTTGTTGTTGTTAATCCTCTCTAACTTCTTGACAAGTTCTCTTGGGTCAGAGCAATCAGATTAGTCCTAAGTAAAGCATGGCTGACATGTCAGAGGAAGCCCACGGGGTTGGCCTCTTCAGCAGTCAGTGCGAACATCTTCCTGGGCAAGAAATTCCTTTGTGTGTCTCCTTTCAGGCTTAAATTGCTTTTATTTGTTTTAGAGGCTGGATCAATAATCTCAGTCTCTGAGCCCCTGTCTCTTCTGTGTGCATGCCTCTCTGTCAGTAGTTTTGAAATAAATCACTTTTGAAGGGGAAAAGAAAAGTAGAGGAAATGTCATAGTGGCAGAGGTTAGGGAGGGAGGTTGGTGCAAATATAAGTAGAAGAATAATAAATAATATTTATTGGGTACTTTACATGGGGCACTGCATCTGTGCATTTAATCATGACAATCTATGACAGCCTGTTATTAATCTCCATCTTAGTGAGGAATTTTAGACTCTAGTGGATTAAATCAGTTGTCCAGAGCCCCACAGTGAGTTTGTAGTAGAGGAAAATCTAAGCACATCTCTGAGTGCTTCCCAACGCTGTTTCTCTCCATCTCCTTCAGCGTGGATGGCACTATTGCAAGCATCAGGCTATCCTTCTCTGTCTTTTGGCTCTGCTCTCAGCTCTGTTCTCAGAAAGTACTTCATGGTAGCAAAATGGCTGCCATCAGTGCCAGACAAAATGGCTGCCGTCAGGGCCAGACAGAGAGAGACCCTGTCCTTCTGTCACTCAACAGCTGAAATGATTCTCTCCCTGGGGCTGTGTCTGTTTGTCTGACCTGCATGAAGTGCCCAATCCTGAGCCATCACTGTGACCAACTGGAAAGAAATACCTCAATTTTCCATGCTTGGGTTAACTGTCTACCTTGGGAGGTAGTGAGAGAAGAGCCTGCATAAACCAGAGACCAATAGTTGATGGGATAGTCTTCTATACAAAATCAGGGTGTGGCATGTTGAAGAAAAGTACAAGAATATTATTAGAAATTCATTTATTTGAAATAAATAAAATTTGCAAAAACGGTAGAAATTCATTTATTAAGACTTTTATTTGTGTGATACCATCTTAAACATGGAGAACCAGCTTGTGGTCATGCTTCATATCAGCTAGAGCTTTGTCTTGCTCAAAGTCCAGATTCTTGACCCTGGACAGGGACTTGTCACCCTCTATGTGCTTGTTAGGTTTGTGTTGTTATTGTTGTTCCTTTGTGTTTTTGTTTTATCTGTTGACAAAAGCTAGCGTCTTCTGGGGGAGAAGAAACCTCAGTTGGGAAAATATCTCCATCTGATAGGCAAGTCCATAGGGCATTTTCTTGATTGATGGTTGATGTGGGAGGATCCAGCCCACTGTAGGTGGTGTCACCCCTAAGCAGGTGGTCTTGGGAAAGCAAGCTGAGTGATCTGTGGGAAGCAAGCCAGTAAGAAGCCTCCACTGCCTCTGCTTCAGCTCCTACCTTCCAGCTACTGCCTTGAGTTCCTGCTCTGACTTTTTCCAGATGGTCTCTAACCTGTAAACTTAAATAAACCCTTTGTTTATCATGTTGCTTTTGGTCATGGTGTTTATTACAGAAATGGAAAGTAAAACTAGAAAATTGTGCAACCTCCATTGTCTATCTTTCTCCATCTGCACCCAGCAGGTCACAAAGATTCTACAGTCTGTACAGACAAAAGCAAGGGATCTCTTCTCATTTTGGAAGAAATTGTGCCTTTACCTTCAAGAGGCTTTAAACTCTACCATGTTACTAGGTTAGGTGGTAGGGGCCTTTGACACTTAAATCAATATTATTATTCATTAAGTCCTGCTGATCTCTCAGTCACCTTTTCATTGAGCTTTTTCTAGTTCTTTCTCTGTAGAACTAAAAAAGATTCTTAGCTGAGCCAAGCCTCAGGGAGGTTCCTAAACATCTGTCTGCAATTTCTTGGAAAATCCAGCTTGAATACTAGCTCCTCTCTGAATCAGTATAGCAAGGACTTACCCACCGTCAGCAGCCAACCCCTCAATAGCTCACCGTGTTATAGACTCATCTCCCTCCTGCAGGTTGTTTCGTGTCATGCTAGTCTGCTGGTGGTGATAAGAGAGATGACCCAGCCATTAAGAGTGCATTTTGCTTGTTCAGAGGACTGGAGTTCAGTTCCCAATACTCATGTCAGATGGTTTCCAATCGCCTGTAATTCCAACTCCAGAAAATCTGGCCTCCACTAGTACCTTGCACGCTCGTGTACATAACCACACACACAAGCACAGACATAAACACAGACACACACCCAGACACACACATACATATACACATGAAAAGTAATAATTCCATAGGCTATTTTAGACAGAATCCCTTTCACTTCTGCAGTTCTCTCTTACTATTTTCCATCCACATTTCCCTACCTTATTGCTTGGCTGTAAATTCTCACTTACCCGTGCTGTACTTTGAGCTGAGCCTCTCTCTCACTGTGGAAGTCTCATTGCAGGGGTCTTTATGTTGATTACAATGAAGTCCAATAAAGTTTTTCTTACTCTATAATAAATATAATTGTTTTTTAATTTATTTAACAGTACTTAATTCACTTTGTCCTCTTACACTGGATTTTCTTTCTTTAAAAAAATGCTTCTAAATTTCAAACTTGGGACTGGAAGGATGGCTCAGTGGTAAAGGCGCATGCTGCTTTTCCAGAGACCTGAATTCAGTTACCAGCACCCCTAGGGCAGCTTACAACTTTAGTGCCACCTAGTCCTCTTGTGGTTTCTTCAAGTACTACATGCATACAGTGCACAAACACACATGTGGGCAAACAGTTGTTTGTAAGTTAAAAAATAAACATTGCACTTCAAAATTAATGATATATATAGTTACAATAATATAACATACTAATACATATAAACAAGTTGCAATGTACATACAGCTTACATAGAACAATTATAAAATGAATGTCCATAAACCTACCACATCTTGCAAGAGCTCTTCCTGCTGAGGCTCCGTGTGTTCTTCTCCAGCTTCCTTCACAACCATTATGCTGAACTTTATTCATGTGTTCCTTGCATTAAAAAGTATTTCATCATGCATATATAAGGTACTGGAAAATATTTTATAGTGTGAATTTGTGCTTATTTTAAAAAAATCTTGTACTACACATTGTCTTCTATAATCAACTCATTTTTCCCAAACTTTATTGCTGAGATTCATATAGATTCTTGTGTTTTAATGTATAACCCATTTGTTTCTATTGCTGTATATAATCCCACATGTGGCCACATATTCGTGTATGTATTTTTCCTGAGCAGTCATTTGGGCCATTTCTGCAAACACTGAGGCAATGAATATTCTCCACATGCTTCCTATGCATATGGTCAATGTCTTTCATGAACTCGTTTTCAGTTGGGGTTTAGAAATTCAATTGATTCTTGCACATTAATCTTATTTCTAGCCTCTTTCTTAATCACTTTTTATTCATCCCAACAAATATCCCATACACCGAGTTTTGAATTAATCATCTTCTGTGATTAATGACAGTTTGTCTTTGTAGTCGTTGTCACTCACAATTTTTCCCTGTCCATCTTGCATTGGTTGGTTGTCCACACAGTACTGAATAGAAGTTGTGAGGAGGGGCATCTCTGGTACCTACTGTTGTGCATTTCCAGATCTCAAGGAAGATGAACTGGTTCCCCGACTGCAGTGAGTACTACCCAAGGGTGACCCTCAGTAGGACCTCATTAATTGAAATTCCTGTCTCATAAAAGATATGGCTCCTTGTGAGATGAGCCCATATTCAACAATACACTTCTGCCTCCCAATGAAGTATAATTCTGAAGGGCCATCCCAGGTGCAGACCCTCCATGAATTGGGTTGAGTGAGTCTCATTTGAGGTTTTTTCCTATCTCATCTCTGTGCCCAAGACAGCTTCCTTCCCCTCTATTCTGCATGGGCCTATGTCCCAGACCCTTGCTGAGTAAGAATTTTGTACAACAATCTCAAGTTCAGAATCTGTTTCCCATAGGAATGGGAAGAAAAGCTTGTCTGCATCCCCACTTTCAAATGAGAATGCTTTTTAATGCATCATTAGGAAGGATCAGAAGTAGGAGGTTGACAGGCATCCTTTATTTGACTAAAGAAATTTCCTTATCTTTCTCTTGTGCAAAACATTTTTAAAAATTATTATTGATAATTAAATCTAGCCATATTCTATTTTCTAAAGTATAACAGTTTTTTGAGAGCTGGCCACGACTTACTGTCTTAAGAGATTTCCATTAAAGTGCCAGTGTGACCATGGGGTAAGAAAGAGTACTCATTTGTGTGAGCTCAGCTAAATTAGCCACGGGCATGGAAAGGACTCTCCCCTAGCCCTGCTCACCTGTAGAAAGATGACTTTCCATCACTAGTGTTTTAAGCTGACAAATTTTATATGATGTGTTGGGGAGCAATCGATTATGGGAACAGTAATATGCTGAGACTATGGTCCCAGATACTGCTGGAGGCCCCTGCTCTATTGGAGACTTTCCTCCTTGACTGGCACTTTTGTTTCACTCATTGTCGGAGCATCCATACTTTGTGGCAGAATTTCATAGTGATAAAGATCGAAGTCAGGGTTCCTGTTGTGGACTGACGTGCTCTAGCTGTGCAATGCCGATCACATTCCTTAACCTTCCCGACTTCCGAATGAGGGTAATAATGTTATCTACATTATATGGTTATTATGTGGATTGTGGAAGGTTATTTGAAGCTGCTATTCAGTAAGGTTCATAGTTACACACACACACACACACACACACGCACACGCGCGCGCGCGCACACACACACACACACATGCACACACGAAATGTTTTCTGTTGCTGTGATCATCAGTCTTGGCATTTAAAAAAATTCCAAACCTGTAGGTTCCTATGATGTTGCCTTTGGCCCTGATTCCTTGTATGTAACTTCTAAGATCTTTGGCCTGGCTGGACCTGTAAGGTCTTTTTTTTTGCATGATAATAAGATGACGACTGGTGGCTGGGATGGAGGACTGACTGTGCCATTGTCATCACAAGACTAGAAACTTCAGTCCCCACTTCTGCCACCTAGGAAGAGAGTGGGGCTGAAGGCTGAGCTGATGATGGCCAATTTGACAGACAATGCTTTAATCAATTATGCCTATATAAGGCCATATAATGGCTTATATCAATTCTTTTCTTGCTGTGGTGGTAAAATTCTTGATAAAAGCAACTTAAGACACCAAGAGCTTATTTTGGTTTATAGTTGAAGAGTCCAGTTGTCATAGTGAGGAGGGCACAGCAAACAGGAGCGTGGGCCAATTGGTGGTATTGTGTCTCCTGTCGGGGGCCAGAAATTTATGCTTTGGTGCCCAGCTCCCTTTGTCTGCTTTTTCAGCCTGGGATGGCAGCCTACACAATGGCACTGCTGTCCCTACTCAGAGTGGCTCTTTTCATCTCTGTCAACTATTCTGGGAAATGCTCTCATAGTAATGCCCAGAGGTTTATTTTCCAGCAATTCTAAATCCTCACAAGTTGACAGGATAAACCATCATACATCTCAAAAGGTCTGAGCTCAGGGAACTTCCAGACTAGTAACCAAGAGTAAACTTACATGCCAAGAGGTTGGCATACCCAAACTCGATGGTGATGGACAATCCTATGTTGGAGACCTTTCCATACCATGTCCTATGTATCTTTTTATTCACTTATAGCTTTAAAATACCCTTTGTAACCAGTGGGCAAATTGTGTAAAGAACTGGCCTGAGCTCTGCAAGGTTCTCTAAAAAGTTGGTCAATCCTGTGGCTGGAGTCCTAGGGCTCCAGTGTATGACCAGTCAGTGAGAAGCATAGGTCCCATCTAGAAACGTGTAACTGACTTCAGTAGATGCAATCTTTTGGGATTCAACGGATTCTGATGTCATCTCAGGTGGATCATGGAGGAGTCAAAGCAAACGACACCAAGTATCTTCTGGGAAATCTGATACGAATAACTGTCTACCAAAAGTCCATATGCTTAAAGCCTCAGTCTTCAACCTATGGTTTTGTTGGGAGATGAAACCTTTGAAATATGTGACCTGGTGGAGAGAAGTTAGGTAATTGGAGGCGTGCACTCAAATGGAAAAATAGGACCAGAGTCCTCTCCTCTCTCTGCTTGGCCTCTGTGAAATGTCTGCTCACCATGTGTCCTCTATGTCCATGTTCTGTCTTGCCTCAGGCTCAAAGTGACAAGATGACCATGGTCTGAAACCATGAACAAAATAAACTGCTCCTCTCTGAAGTTGGTTATCTTATATATTGTCTCTCAGCAACGGAAGGAAGAATGACAGAGGTATCTTGTTGAGTGACTGTTTAAGAGAGGCCAGTTTGCGGGTCTTCAGAATTGGAGTGCTCAATAAAAATTATTATCTTTTTAATCACCAGATAAAAGAATTTATAGTGGAGCTTTCCTTCCAATCTGGTCTTAGGTCGGCTGTGCTTTTTAAATTCTTTCTTCCTGTATCTTCTCAGCTAAGATGCTCCAGGGTTCAGAATCCAGCCATCCTTCCTTACTTATCATCTACTGTCAGGATTGAACCCTCTGGAATCCAGGACTAGATGAGTGCTTCGTGGAAAGGAGCTTTCATCAGTCTAACACCTAAGATCAGAGTTCACACAAAATCCTTGGCGGAAAATTCCATTCTGACTTGTCTGCAGGTCAAGAAACTGATTCTGGAAGCATTCCACAAAAGGCAGAAACTCAGCCTTCTCTTGCTCCTTAGCAAGAGGCTGGACTCTCCTTTCGCTAGGTCATGATGGAAGCTTACAGGAAACAACCTGGTAAAGAAGGGAAAGTGAAAGTCAGTGTCCTAACACGGAATGTACATGGTCATCTTTGATGGTGCCTAGGGGTTTAGGTCAGTGTGCACCAGACTGTTTGCTGTCCCATTTTTCAATTATTATCAGATCCCCTGTCTGGACACCTAGGTGTTGTCTCAGGATGGCCAATAGGGGTGGGGTAAGATTTGTGACAACTTTGTTCATCTGACAACTGCAGCATGATTTTTTGCCTGGTGCCCACAGAAAGATCCTTCTTGATCTGCAGCCAAACACCATGTTAACAGACCTCAGGCTTGACAGCACTGGGCAGTAGGAATGTGCTTTTTCTGTCTTTGTTCTGCCTGGCTAGCAATCTGCAGAATTTGACTATGATTCTTGTGAGATGTCTGGAGCCAAGGCTTTTCGTTGGCTTAAAATTGGTGTCTAGGGCAGCTGTGCTAATTTCATTGGCCTTAGGTAAGCGATGAGGAGACAATTTCTAGTCTATCCAAGGATAGATTCTAAAGAAAGAGGAGAGAGACAGGAAAGAGAGAGAGATGGAGAGGGAGGGTTGGACAAAGGGAAAGAAATAGGAAAAGGAGGTGAAGGTAGAGGAGGAGAAGGAAGGAAAGAATGAAGGGGAGAGGAGAGGAGAGGCACAAAAGAAATAGAGAACCAGTGTCTGAAGTTCACAGTTGGGTGGGAAAGAATATCAATAGACTTTTGAATCTCCCCTTCTATAAAAAATAATAAGGTGGTGCTTAGCCCTAAAAGGATAATTTTATCACCTGCCCAAGACCCAGGGAACATCACTGAAAAAGTGGCTGGAGAGATCACGAGCACTGGAGGATGGTAGGGATGCTGTGTATGTCTTTTGCACATGACGTGTCTGTTGTAATCAAAAACACACAACTATGGCCACCTGCACAAGACAACAATAAGACTTGAAAATGGGAAGGGGACAAGCAAGGAAAGAGGTAGCATCTGTAGGAATGAAAGCCAGATAAGAATGAATAATAGGGTGAATGTGTTTATAATACTTTGCATTTATCTATGAATTTGTCAAAATTAAATTTTTAAAATTTAATGGGATAACCTTGAGCAGCTGAGGAGAGGGCGCCTCAACTGGCCCCATCCTACAGCCACACT
>LOJH01067265.1:0-10242 GCA_001685095.1 Ellobius talpinus | reverse complement strand
TTTATTAACCAATAAAAGTAACACATAGACAGATGACCCTCCTCCATCATTCCATCCTAGATGAAGGCAACAGAAGGTGGGGGAAACATTCCTTTTGTTACTGCAGATACCTCCCTAGCCTCTTTCTTTCTTGGACAAAGATGGACCTGTTCTTGTGAGACACCACTTGCCCTGTGTCCATTGCATAGTTCTGGAAGACTTCTGGCTTCCCAGCCTAGCCATCAGAAATTTTCAGAACTGTTAAATCCATTTAAGAGATAGATCTAAAAAGATGGTGTTGTAGAATGAAGATGGAGCTGCGGTGGGGTGGGGGAGTTACATTGCTCATGCTTATTGAAAATTTGCTTGACAGAACTATAATGGGGGGCTTCTAGAGTGGTGCCCCTTTTTAATTGAGAAGTGTTTTACTTTGGAGCCTTACATACAGGCAAGTAGCTGAGTAAACCTAGCAGTAACTAGGTTTCAGAGATTGATGGTGCTGAAGGTCAGAGAAAGACACGTAAACCTTGCCTGGCTATATTAAATACCTGCAGACTGACAATGCCAAGAGAGAAGACCAAAGCTCTATAAACCCTGCTTTGTTATTACACCATCCCAGATGAACTGCACTGAGGGAATATAAACCCTGCTGCATTCCAGCACACGGGGCCTCCTACTGCTCAGAGGTGGGGTGCATGATCACTGGTTTTGATTTGAGTTTATAAATGTGCAGAGACCAACAGTCCAGATAAGATTCTAATTTTGGCTGGATTTTAGCCTCCCAGAACAAACTCTGTAAGATAGTGAACCTGAGTATTTAGAGTTGAGAGACAGAGGAACAGAGAGACTTACTGGGAATTCCTTGGTGATTTTTTTATAAGGATAGCTGATACTCTCCTGCTGCCTCCCACCCCCGTCACCTGTACTTTAGACAATTGCCAACTTCAGATTTGCTGTCCAGTTTTAATTGTCAGTATTAGATTGTTTTCATCTTTTAGAACACTAGTGATGGTTGAATTTGTTGTATACAGTTGATTAAACAATATATCAACTGATTTACTTACCAATATGTTTTTATATTAACATATAAGTGCAGATGCACAGGACAAGGGTGTGGAAGTCAGTCAATACCTTTGGGGAAGTTGGGTCTCTTGTTCCAGTCTGCATTTTTATCTTAAATCTTCCTGTAATCCCTTTTTTCCATTTTAGATTTTCACTGATATTTTGTTGACTTTGTGATTACAGCCAGAGAAATGACAAGAGGAAAATTCCTGAATATCCTAGAGAAGCCCAAGAAGTAGCAACTGCTTGTGCACAGTGTCCTGAAGACCGTAACCAAGTCCCCTTCCCAGTGTGGCTCTGACGATGCACACCACATGCTTCCGTGGGAAAGACTGGCTTCTCCCCTACTCCTGGCACTCTGCACCTCTGAGACATCTGGTAGCAAGAAAGAATCTGTTCTACCCAAGGATCATTGCCATTCACTGAGCTGGCTTCGTAGCTCTAGCTATTGGTAACGCGGCGGTCCTGTCATTCTGAGAGGTCCTTTCCAAAAGTGATTCAGGAGGCTCAGGATCTTTTAATTACTTTGATTCTGTAATGGCAAAGTCAGTAGTGACAAGTCGATTAATGGGTTCTGTTGAGTTGTACTTGATCTTTTAAAGAGCGTTCATGATGGAGGCATCAGAGACCAACTACTTGCTGGACCAGACTACGCATCCTGACCTGTGAACTCTCAGATCTAATGGATTTTATGACTTCCATTCTGAAGGAAACAGTCTTCTTGAGATGTACATCTGCTTTTTTAAGGCTACACCTCCAATGACACTCTCGCCCTTAAGCACTGTCCATCCCCACCTCCCAGGCCACCTTGCAGTGACTCTCTAGAGTGAAAGGCTCATGCTGTGTCACCCTGAGTTCTAGACTTCCAGGCTAGTATGAAGGCAACGAAAGGGGCTCTGGTCAGTCTGTTACGTTTATAAGTGAAAAAGTGAGTGTGAACTGGTAGTGGGAGGACACGGTTGTGAGAGCTCCCATTTGACTGAAAACAAAGCCTGATGACTTGGTGCGTGCATGGGATTGTGACAACGCTTTGTCCCCTTCTCCTCTCAGCCACATATCAGATACTCGCTTATATGATAGACACACCCATGTAAATGTTCTGGCTTAAATGCAGCTCGCGCAGATTTATTTTGCTAGTTGTATGTATCTGCTAAAATCTGAAAATCTTGCCCATGGGTAAAATGGATTAGACCTAGCCTCATGTTTTTGAAAAGCACAGAGAATTCCCTCAATATTATAGGAAGAAAAGCTCTGTGACCATCGTCCAGTGGGAGTTTGGACACAGGAGAAGCTGTGGCCATGTATTGTTAGGGCACAGCTCTCCTGAGTTCGCAGAGGGTGAACCTTGACCATTCGTGACACTTGTGCCTAATGCTAGAGTTGATGTTGAATTTTCCCCTTCATTAGTGCTATGTGATCGACACAGTTTTACTTTTTGAAGGGAAAAAGAATGAAATATGTACCATAAAAGATAAGTTTGAGAAGAGAAACATTCTGCTGAAGTACTCCCTTGAAGGGCCAGTTGATTTTAAGCTTAAGTCTGTGATTGAAATTTTTTTTATCTCAATGCAGTTAAAGTGAATGTATACGAGTGGTCAGAAAATAATGCCATGTGTCAGAGTTTTTTCTTCACTCTGTTTTTGAGAGTTGATGGCATCAGGCACTTTTCAGAGTTTGGGGACATTGGAAAGTATGTGGAGAATACTGGGTTAGCTCCCCAAACCACTTCGTCTGTAATGGGAAGCCAGTAGTTGGTGTTTTGATCTGCTATGGCCTCCTTCTTTTTCTGTCATCCTATTCACCAGCACTTAAATTAATGTAAGTAGATGTTTTAGAATTGTGATATTTATTGTTTTTGTATTTGTCATCCTTAGAAATGTTAATGATGTATTTTTATATTGATAATATAAATTTATGTACAGTATGTATATGTATTTTAGAATGTTAGAGGGTTATTCTTTACGTATGTGTCTTCATAATAAATATATCCCTTGTACAGGAGGTTGAATTTTTCCCTTAAAGGGCCAGCCTGCGTGTTTAAAACCTGGGCCCATCGGATGTGACAACTCAAGTGACAAGTCCACTGTCCCCTGGCCATCCTGCCCTTTACTGCTAGATTTCCTGTCCCAGTAGGAACCTTTAGAAACCTTTGCTACCACCTTGTGTGTATTGTCAAAGAGCCTCTGTCCTCCAGACAGTTTGAAAGAACATCCTAGTTGATCCATCAGCTTGGATTCCTTCTTCTCCCGCAGAAAGTCTCTCTTCCAGTAGGAACTCTTCTTACCCTGAACAATTCCCAGTGCCTTGCTTGCCCGCATCACTGGAGTCTCAGAAAGCCTCCCTTTCACTTCACACATATGTTACCTCTTCTTCCGGTAAGCCCTTGGCGAGCCACTGGAGCTGACCTTCCCCCATTATTTCTTCAATATATGAATGTGCCATTCCAGTGACCCTGATCACGGGCTCACACCTCATCGCGGGATTGCAACTGATTGCAGGTAATCTGAGTCCAGATCTTAATGCCCTTTAATATCACAAGCTCCTGGGATTTGTCTCCCCTCTACGTATCTAGTTCTTCGTGCCTTCATGGAAGACATCTGCATCTGCTCTACTATGAGTTCCTTTGTGTGAGACTAGAGAAGAGGAGCCCCTCTGTCACCCGTTGCCAGTGGGTTTGTCTTCACCACCATATCTGGCCTGGCCTTTGCTAGCTGCCCCTTGGTGTTGGTCTTGTTATTGTATCAGGACAGCAAAGATGCAGCTGGTGGAATTACTCCTCTGACTCTGCAGCCTCAGAACAGCATGTGGGCTGCCCACGAATGCTTCTCAATGAGGTCCCTATCCCCCCAGCATTAAGGCATCGTAGGCAGGTCAGAAAGGGGGCTGATAGGCTAAAGTAACTGGCTCCCAGGGGTCAAATAAGTGGTTTCTTAGCAGCTTGAACTTGGCCTATCTTTATTTCCAAGCCTGAAGTCATGGTCTCCGTCTTATGTCTTCCTTTAAGAGATCCAAGACCACCCTATTCCAGCAGCCCGTTGAGTGGGCAACAGAGGTCTCTCCAAGTTCAGTTCGTAAGTTCTGATTAGCCTGTAACTGGCTCTTTGTATTTAGAATTGTTGCCACTTAGGAAGTGTGTCCCTGCATCTAAAAAGGTCATCAACCTTCCCACCTTTGGTCTGGCACTTTTTCATTTAGACCAAGGACAGTTGGAGGCTTCAGGTGACACCAGGTGCAAGTGTGAGGCCCCTGGTTGGCTCGAGTCCTGGCAGAGCCTGTTAATTTGCACAGGAACACCCCATGCTCCATTAGCCAGGCCAAGCTCTCGGAACTCCCCTCCTGGGGTCCTCTTCCTCCTAATGAGAGCAGGAGAAGGGCTCTTACAAAACATTGCCTCAGAATAATATTCAGCTTTGTCCGCACCAGTAACCAGGGCTGACAGGATCGCTCTGGCCATTTCTCTTCTAATTAGCACAATTCCAGCATGACCTGAGCCAGTAAATGGAGAAAAGCGATCAGAAGCGATCAGACAACCGTACAGAATCACAAACACAAAGAGAGCCATTCCTTGTAATTAGGTAAGACAATTCCTCAGTCCATACTCGGCTGGAGTTTGCTGCTAAGACTCTTGCTGTTTGGGTCCCAGCAGCACAAGTTACATGTCTCCCTGGGACACTAATAAACCCCAGATTGTCTCCTGCTTCACACAGCTCTAACCAGAGGACAGATGCAGGGAGGAGGAGGGAGCAGTACCCTGAGGGAGAGTCTCTAAACAAAGCAACTTGTAAGAGGTTTGCCCAACCCCAGAAGGCATAGGCTATGGGCAGAGGAGAGCTGCACTGGACAAAGCCTGGGCTCTCTCTGGAGCCAGTCTGAAGCACTTAGCACCCCGACCTTCCAGGAAGCCTGACCTCGCTCAGTTTATGCATCCTCTGTCCCCAGCCCTTTTCCCGTTTGTCTACTAGTGAAGTCGCATGCAGTCTGGCTGTGGTACCATTGCTGGACCTTCCCTGAGCTGCTTCCAGCCATGTCAGGGAGAATTTCCTCACAGCCTGCATGTAGATTCTGCTCTCACAGAGCTCATGGGGGGCACCACTCCTCGGCCTGCCTGCGTTTCTAGCCCCCGTCACCTTCGCATCTCCAGCTCTTCCCCGCCGACTGTCGCTATTCTCTCTTGGATGATCTCTTTAAAAAACAGAAAAGGAGCCTATTTGCCAACACAAGCCATCATGATTAGCTGCACTCTCTGTGACACAGGGGTTGGCAGGTTGCTGAGAAATCCAGTCCTGTGATTGCGACCCATGTCAGAAGTACTTGGGGTGACACAGTGCTCAACTTGATCTTCACCAGGGACAAGGGTGTATGGGGAGTTTCCGTGGGAAATCTGAAGCTTGGCTCACATTTTTTTTATCTCTATTTTGATCTATACCTGATATTTTTGGAAGTGACCTCCAATAACCAAAATGCTCAGCTATATCAGATTATATCAAAAGAGCCAAAAAAAATCTCACAGTGACCACTTTCCCATCCTTCCTCTTCCAGAGACAGTGGTAACAATACCTGACTTTTAAATAACTTTTGGGAGATGTCAAGGTAAGTCCCAATGGTTAGTGTCACACCATCTCCTTGGTAAACAGAATGTGAAACAGTACATGGCAAATCACACTTAGGAATTCACTGGAGTTGGTGAGGGGGCCCAGCAGCAGGTGCTTGCCATTAAGGCTGAAGAGATGAGTCTGAACCCTGGCACCTACATGGTGGAAAGCAAGCACTGACTCCTGAGAACTGTTCTCATCGCCAGATGGGCAGTGTGGCACACGCCTTTAGTTCAAGCACTCAAGAGGCAGAGGCAGGTGGATCTCTGTGAGTTCAAAAGGCCAGCCTGGTCTACAGAGTGAGTTCCAGGATAGCCATGGCTATGCCAAGAAACCCTGTCTCCAAAAAAAAATAAAATATAAAATTTGTTTTAGCTGGGCAGGGTCACAAGTTCAAGGACAGTCAGGACCGCATAACAAGACCCCATGCCCCCCCAAAAAATTGCTTAAATTTCTAGACAAGTGGGGATGGTTTAGTCAAGTTCTACTCTGCCTGTTTCCTTAGAACCTTTCCCACTTCAAAGAAACAGCCCGACGATGTGGTGCAGCTTCAAATCAGTGCCAAGGTCCAACTGCTCCAGCCAAACATTAGGAGTGTGACTTTGGGTAGATTAGCTGACCTTTGTGCCTTGATCTGCCATTGACATGGGTCCAGTGGTGTCCCCTAACTCCTAGAGCAGCTGCAGCAACTAAGTGGGAGAAGTGGGAAACAGTGCGGGCCTATCTTGCCCATGGTAGGACTACTTAAAGTTGGACCCAGCAGCTTTAATTTTTTTTCTGCTCACATTTGTTAAAATTATTGATACTTTGAGGGGAAATATGGTAACCCTGGAGTAATTAATGCAGAGTAGCCTCTCTCCCCCTTCCCTCTAGCCCTCCACTTTCTGGAGCAACCCCAGGCTAGAATGTGCACTTGGTAAATTCAGTTGTTGACTGGAGAAAGTACCACAAAAGACCATTCGTGGCTGAAAAGGACTTGGAGGGGAGTATGCTCCATGACCTCGGAAGGTTTCTGAGCTGACCTTGGTCTTGCTGTGAGTGTCAAATCACTTCATCTCTGGTCTCCACCCTGGACATCACTCCGGTCACTCCCCAGGAATGCATCCCCCTGCTTCATTCTGTCCTGCCCTGTCCCTTGTTCCCTACCCTTCCACATACATTCCACATACATTCCACATAAATTCCACATTCCAGGTACGGGGTTGGTCAGGTTCTCATTCCCTTCCCAGGACTGACCAGGGTCCACTGGGGCCGCAGCTCCCCGCCCCCCTCCCCCAACTTCCTCCTCAACCCTTGAGGGCAGCCTAGCCTGAGGAGCCTGAGGTCTCAGGTCACATCCTGGTGCCTTCCTGGATGCAGCCAAGCTTCAGGAGCCACAGTGACCTGTGCCCTCAGCTCCACACAAAGGAGCAGCAGGGGAGAATCAAGTTAGAAAAGTCAGTGACTTAAGGCAGAATGGAGATGAGAGGCGCTGGCTGGCGTCAGGACTACAGGCATGTGGGGCCTAGAACCAGAAATAGTCTACGAATCCAAGAGCGGCTCAGAAGCAAACTCAAGAGCCCTTCATTCATATGGACCTCCTTCCCCTATTCCCCGCCGCCATCTGTCACATCACTGCTGCTTTGCCTCCATCTTCGTGCGTGCGTGCGTGCATGTGTGTGTGTGTGTGTGTGTGTGTGTGTGTTTACAGGACCGTGTATGCCTGTACATGCAGAGGGCATTATTAGGTGTCTCTCCATTGCTCCTCCACCTTATTTTTTGAGATAGTTCTCACTGACCCTAGAGCTAACCAATTCAACTAGGTTGCCTGGCCAGCCAGTCTGAGGGATCCTCCTCCGTCCACCTCCCAGTGCTGAGATTGCGAGCATTTCCCTGCTATGCCTGGGTTTCACACTGGTACTGGAAAGCAAACTCCGGTCCTCTCTGCAAGATGAGATGTCTGGTGGAGAAGACAAAAGACGAGGGCCAGAGATAGGAGGATATCAGGAAGCAAAGGCCTTGTCCCAAGAAGTGATTCAGCCACCGCAGCCCCATGCCTGGAGCATCAAGCCCAGATACCTGCATGGGCCCTGGAGGATCCTAAGGAGCACTGCCCTATATGTCTGTAGAAATAGATGATGCAGAGAGAAATGCAAATCCCACGATGGCCATATCAGCTCCTTCCTCTGCCAAGATGTGCTGTTCATTTAGTTAACCAAAAAAAAAGTCCAGCTCAAGACGCAAAGAGGGGGACATGGCAGACACATGCAACCCTGAGTCCTGCCCAGCCATTGCTGTAGCTCTGAGGTTTTCTGCCAGCTAAGAGGGGTGGCTGGACCTGATCATCCCTCCAAAGGAGACCATGGGAGCACTCCAGAACAGCTGAAGCACTCATAGCTACAAGGGGACCATAGCGCAGACGGAACTTCCCAAAGCACCAAAGATTGATGCAAATTGGTTTGGTTCTGACCCTGTCACACAAGGAAGGATAATGATTCCAGCACAGGCGAGGGAGGGGCACCTGGTGGGGGCCGTGAGGATTGGTGGCTCACTTCCCATCTTCATTAGTGATCTGAAAGACTGGTGTAAACAGCGTGCTAATGAAACCTGGAGATGATTGGTGTTAGAAAATCCAGAGAGGACAGGAAAACAGGCACTGCAAGACCCAGCGCGCTTAGAAATATGGGCAGGCGATTGTCAGATGATTCGTCCTAGGAAAATGAAAGTAGACACGTCAAGGGGAAATGATGAAGGGGCCTCGGGTGTGGGTATGGAGAGGGCAGAGAGCCTGTAAAGCAGAGGTGGGTGGCAGGGTTTGGAAGGTTAAATGAGGGGATAGATAAGCAGGAAAGCACAGAGGAGCTGGCCTTGACCCATGAACAAACACAGTGGGCATTCCTGACCAGGACTGTGTGGGCCCAGCTGTGCACCTGAGGGCCACGCAGGTTCCACTGCCCCCTAGACTGTGTCAGCTCCTAGATCCTTCTACACGGGTGGGCTCTAACCAAGCCATGAGCTGACCTTATTTACAAGTAAGCCATCAAGGGGTTTGGGGACTGGGGAGCCATTTTGACCCATTAGGGGAAAGAAACCATTTTCCATCTTCACTGGCTTTCCAGTCATATATAGTAAGCACTCGTGTGGGGTTTCATGTTACTGTTCTCTAATTTTATTTCCTAAGCTTTGATATTCATTTTTTGATATTCCGCCCTCCCCAGACAGAGTTCCACTGTAGACCTGGCTGTTCTAGAATTCACAGAGATGTTTCTGCCTTTGCCTCCTGAGTACTAAAGGTGCGCACCATTAGGGCTGGAGAAAGGTGCTCACCATTAGGGCTGGAGAAAGGTGCGCACCATTAGGGCTGGAGAAAGGTGCTCACCATTAGGGCTGGAGAAAGGTGCTCACCATTAGGGCTGGAGAAAGGGCTCAGCAGTTAAGAGCCCGTTGCTCTCCCAGAGGACCTGAGTTCTGTTCCCTGCACCCATACCAGCTGGCACTACTGCCTGTATGTAACTGCAGCTCCGAGTGATCTGATGCCCTCTCCTAGCCTCCACGAGTACCCACATGCATGTGGCAATCATTTACACAGACACACGTCCACATAAAGTAACATAAATCTTGAAAGGTGTGCACCACCATACCTGCTCTGCTCTTGATCGCTTTTTTTTCAGAGAAACAAAATCCTGGTGTCAGAGATTTGGGGAAATAAGCCATTCTGCATGGCATTGTGCTAACAGTGACTGCACTGTGCATTTAAGGAAACCTCAGGCCAAAGGAATTCCCAGCCCAAGGACTAGGAAGCCAACTTTCCGGCCAGGCAGTAGTGGTTCATGCCTCTAATCCCAGCACTCGGGAGGCAGAGGCAGGTGGAGCTCTGTGAGTTTGAGGCCAGCCTGGTCAACAAGAACTAGTTCCAGAACAGCTAGGACTTACATAGAGAAACCCTATCTCGAACCCCCCCCCAAAAAGCCAACTTTTGCAGTCTATTTGTGAAAGGTGTTTCTTTTCTTTCCTATCTTCTTTTTTCTTCTTTTCTTCCTTCTCCTTCTTTTCCTTCTCCTCCTCTACTTTTTTCTTCTCTGTGTGTGGCCTCAAATACACAGAGATCCACCCTCCTCTGCCTCCCGAGTGCTGGGATTAAAGGTGTGCACCACCTTTAATCTCCTTCCTTTTTTGAGACACATCTTGGAGGCAAGGCTGTAGCCTGCTGACTGGGAGCCTCTGGTCCTCTTTCCTCCTGAGTACTGAAGTTGCAGACATGCAGCGCCCTGCCTCAAGCTTCCTGAATGCCTGGTAATCACTCTAAACTGATCCTGAATTAGAGCCACTAACTGTCTAGTTTGCTATAAACCCAGCAGTTTCCTAAGATGGGAGACAATCCTGCAAATGGGACTACTGACTATTATTTTGAACCCACAGTCTCCCCACCACCACGAGACAGGGACTTAACTATGTAACTCTGAGTGTAGTGAACTCACTCTACGTGTAGACCAGGCTGGCCTTGAACTCACAGAGATACACTGCCTCTGCCTCCCACATGCTGGGATTAAAGGTGTGCACCACCACTACACCAAGCCCACATTCTTCTTCTTCTTCTTCTTCTTCTTCTTCTTCTTCTTCTTCTTCTTCT